>JAUTXW010001845.1:0-15000 GCA_030620095.1 Kuschelorhynchus macadamiae
TTTTTTTTTTGTTTGTTTTATTCATTCATAGTATTGCTATTTTTATGTTTTGGCAGATTGTTCTTCTAAATTTTTCCGTATAACTTAATTTTTGCAACTAGCATTTTAAAATTTTGCAGCTGGAGAAATATTTTGAAAAGTGACTAAAAAATGAGCTTGGTCTTATTTTTGCCAATGAGAGTAATTCGAATATCGCTGCAAAAAGCAGTGAACCTAATGAAAATAAAGATATTTTAACCAAAGCATCTATAAAGTGTTTTCCCTTATTTTAGATACCATTAGGCCAACTCTTTTTTAAGATGGAAAGAAGTTTTTCTTGTCTCAAACGTGTAAAAACTTATTTCAAGAAATACAATCTCTCAAAAAAGACTTACTTCTCTAGGCAATATTTCGGTTCAAAAAGAAATGTCTGGAGGAGATTAGGGCGAATTCATCCATTTTATGAGGATTTTATTAAATAAATTTACTGCTATGGAGAAAAAATTGCCAATTGGTTTCTCATATACAAAATTTAGGTAAACCGTAAAAAAATATTCTACCCCTTCCACATACAAAAAAATTCGGGAAAAAAAAATTATTGGGATATTTTTTTGCTTCATTTGCACTTCACGTACTTTTTCACCCGCGAGCCGCCACTGCTTTAATCGGAAAAATGGCAGCCATCTCTTCAGTGATTTCAAAATTATTATCTAAATATCCCCCGGATCTGATATACACTGGTAAAACCAGTGGAATCGGTTTAATATTGTATTTGGTGGCCGACAACAGAATGAGTATGGAACTTTGATGCATGTTCTTTAGTCGTTAAAACTTCAATGTCTCCGCTAGCTCTTGATTCTTCTGGCAACAGTAACACCGGACAGACTAACTTTCTAGAAAAAGTTGTTTTTGAGACGACAATTCTTCAACGGCGGCCTCATCATTCCTTAATAATTTACCATCAGTAAAAGGTTTTGATTTCAAAGCTATTTTTTCGGGGTATAATCTTGTCGCTAACACTTAGCCTACACTTACTTTTCTAGTTTTTTTTTAATGTTCTGCTTCTAAAAACTATCTGGCTGTTGCTGAAGCTGACTTTTTAGAGCTCTCACTTTATCTTGCCGTAATTGCCCTTTGAATGTCTCAAACTTATTGCCATGCTTTGTATCGTAATATCTTTTTAAGTTGTATTATTTTCAAGGCTTAAAGGATTTCTAATACCAAACAACAGGTTTTTTCATTAACCCTAACGAAGATGTTTCACGGTTCGATCCACACTTTCTTTGAGTGCACTTTTCACTTAGTTTTTCGTTTCTTACCAAAATAAAGGTTGTTTTGAATGTCAAGGTAGAAGAAGAACGAGTTTCATCGCGTTTAATTGCACGAGGCTGCCTGCCACAATACAGTATCTTCCTTACACGCGTCAAAACACACACCATACTCAGCTCACTATAATCACTTATCACACAGGTAGCAACTTCACTGCTAGTTGGCACTTTTTCGCCTTTACTTTTGCTTGTACCGTCGGCTCAGAATTTTTAATAATTCATCAAAATAATAATAAATATTGCTATATCTACCCACTAGGTCAAGGCTCTTCAATCCGTGACCCTCTGGCCCCATATTCTAATTTCTTGCGACTCCCAGAAATTAAAAAAATACTGAATCACGCACACCACGAATCACACTCCGAGGACGCTAGAGCCACCTAGTTAGAAGAGATCCACTCTGTGAACTCACTACACACAAGGCCACTGGATAGCGTTGCATGTCTATTGAATCTTTCTAATGATTCTGGAAATTATCACTACTAGAGGAATCTACAAGTCAGTTTCGTAGCTGCTCGAAATTTCGTGAGCTTCAAAGTTGACGCGCTCGGTCTATATAAAGACGGCACCACAAAACGGCAGCCACCCCAGAAATCAAGGAGAAAAAAACAAAGAAAAAAACATATTATAAAAATTTGTATACCGCACAGCCGACCAAAATAGTCAAAAATCTCCTCTTTGACCTTTACAACAAGCAATGCGAAGTTAAAGTTAACAGCCTAAACGAAGGTAATGGCCAATACTTTAAACCATCCAGAAATATATCAAAAGGACCCAGGCTTCAATTCCACATCAAAAACAATGTTAATAACACTTTTATAGCTAACCCCACAGAAAAAGTAGAATACTTTGCAGACGCACTTTTTGTACAATATAGTGAGAGCACACCAATCGATATTCCTTTTGAAAACAGAATTTTCCATACAATCAAAACATATAACAATACCCCAGTCGGCACTACTCCTACTATACTTCTATCAGAAATCAAAGCCATCGTTAAATGCCTTGACAAGCTTACCAACATGGCCCTTTTTAGAGGCCCCCTCCACTTTGTTCGAACATTTAACATTCCTATTGTAAAATTACCTAAATTAGGGCACTTTCCAACACACCATGGAAAAAAGCCAAAATTATTCTATTAAAAAAAAGGGTGAAAATTCAAATCTTACCAATAGTTACAGACCAATCAGTTTTACCCTTAACCCTCGGTAAAGTTTTTGAAAAAAATCATTTTAAAAAAACTTCAAGAAGAAGTTATAAAAAATTGTCTCCCTGATTTTCAATTTAGTTTTAGGGCCGACACTAGTACGGTCAATCAAACAACGAGATCAGCCGCAGACATAATTAAGGGTTTCAATAGAACCAAAAGTACAGGCGCAGTGTTCCTTGACATTAAAAAAGCATTTGATAAGACCTGGCACAACGGCTTAATCCTAAAACTTATTAGATCAGGCTTTTCTAGTTACCTAGTTCAAATAATCAAATCCTTTCTTTCAAACAGATTATTTCATGTACATACTTCCTCACAAAGACTCATAAGAGCAGGAGTGCCTCAAGGCTCCCCTCCTCACCTTTTAATATCTTTATCCCTGATATTCCAAAAAACAAATTCACAGATTATATTCGCGGATGATACGGCTCTAATATCAACTAATGAAAACCTTAATATTATAGCCTCAAAGTTATAAAATCACGTTAACGAAATCCAAAAATGGATATGGAAGTCAGAATTAAATACAGGCAAAAAGCAAACTATTATTTCTTCCAAAAGAAGCAGAACTCCTACAGCAAACAAAATCAAAATTCGCGGTATTGAAATAAATTGGTTAAAAAACATTAAAATATTCAGGCGTTATTTTCGTTAGAGGTCAAGCTGGTCAGCCAACACTGACTACAATATCAAAAAAGCCAGGGGCATCTTGCCTCACTTTACAGATTACTCTACAGTAAAAGCAAACTGAGTACAAGAAATAAAATTAACCTATACAAGGCCTATATTAAACCTGCACTTACTTACGCCTCACCCACATGCAGCATTCACCACATTAATCAGACTAAAAGAGTTCAAACTGTGCAGAAAAAAATAGTTAGACTTATACTCAATACCGATAGATTCGTGAGGAACTCAATCCTACGTAGAGATACACATCTTGTAAGTATTTCAGAATGTATCACAAATCTGAATTCAAATTATTACATAAGTACAGATCTTTCCAGCAAGGATTTTATTTCCAATTCTCACGTATTCTCTCTACCAAGAAACAAATTTAAATTACCCAAAGACTGCCTTTTACCTAGGAACTAATTCCCCCCCTCCCCACCTGGGATACTCCCCGTCCCTCTTTGATTACCCTTCCTAAACACCATTTGATATACAGGGTTATTCACGCAACCCGTTCATTAAAAGTTTTGATGATGCCATTTAGATAAAAATTTCAAATTTTGGATTAAGGTAAGGTCAAGGTGGACTTCTTTTTTGAAATATTTTCAACTTCCTGTCACTTCCGGTTTAACCGGAAGTTGGTATCAACTTGCTTATTTTAAATAGAACACCCTATATTTTATGATATTTTTGGATTCTACGGAGAATTTTAATGGTATTTTATGTAGCACGTCCTATACCTAGGTTCAAGCGTTCTTAAGATATTTGACCTTGAACCGAAAATGAGCCTTCGGGGTACCAAATTTTAAAATCTCATATTTTTTAAGTTTTGAAGATATAATCTTCATATTTTTCAGACGATCGGTGATTATTCTTAGGTTTCTATTTTTTTTATTGAATTTGTCTATTTTTATACAGGGTGTCCTAAATTCAGCGGCAAACATTCACATTTTCAAAGCCGTTAAAGTCCGTTTTTTAAATGGGACACCCTATAACTTTATGCACTATCAAATGTAGAATTTCATTTTCTATCGAACTGTATTAAGGTTCCCTATACCTATTCGTAACCATTTTCGAAATAATTGGGTTTTATAAACATATCGTATGTATTTGCTTAAATGTTTTCATGTTCCAATGGTGAGCCATGGAAAAACAATTGAGATCCAATATCCAATATGACAGATGATTAGTATGCGTTATTTATCGAAAGCTGTCAGTGATAAACTAAATCTTCTAAATCGAAATGGAAGAATACTCAAACGCTGATATTCTCAATCTATTTTGTATTCATGAAGAATGTTATTTTGGAGAACGTGTCGTGTGTTTAATGAACGCCACCCTGATTTTGCCGCCAATGAACAAGTCAAAATTCAAGAGGATTGAAACGAACTTTTTGCGTTTTGGCAAGGTTAAAGTTACAAAAAATGTTTCGAAACCAGTGACAAATGCCGAGGATAACGTAATAAACACATTAGCTTATTTCCACGCAAACCCGCAAAGTTCAATACCGTCTGCAGAAAACGATTTGGGAATTTCTTCTTCATCTGTCATCAGAATCTTGAGCGAACATCATATGCACCCTTATTCCTTCCAAAACGTGCAAGCCTTGAGACCTAGTGATGACGTCCGACGAGTAGAATTTTGCGAATTCATGTTTTTGAAAATTCAAGGGACCCTCAATTCCTTTCAAAAATATTTTGGACCGATGAAGCGAAATTTTCTAGAGAAGGAATAACAAATAGAAGAAACGAACATTTCTGGGCTGCAGAAAATTCGCACGCTTTACGCGAAACGCGTTCTCAAGAGAGGTTTAGCTTCAATGTTTTGGTTATAGTATTAAATGATCAGGTGCGGTACTGTATTTATGAAGACAATTCAAACAGTGATAAGTATTTGGAAATTCTACGAGATACGGTTTCTGAATTTATAGAAGAAATTCCTATTGGTGAGCTGCAAAATTATTGGTATCAATTAGATGGGGCACCAGCACATAATTCCGCTGCAGTTTATCTCCAATTATCTCGAATTTTTGAAGATCGCTGGATTGGTCCCAATGGCCCAATGGCCCCCGCGATCGCCTGATTTAACACCCCTAGACTTTTATTTATGGGGATTTATCAAAGTAAAGTCTATGCTTCCCCAGTAAATAACCAACAAGATTTACTGGATAGGATACGAACAGCTTTTGCCGAATTAGAAAATGGACAAATTCAACGGGCCACAGCAACTGTACAAAGAAGAATTGAAATGTGTCTTCAAATGAACGGACAGCATATAAAACATTTGTTATAATTCAATTTAATTATTTTATTTATTTATTGTTGACTGTTAGATTGCTATAATTTTTAAGTTCACTAAAACAAGTTTAGAACAGTCTCGAACTTAGTAGATATGGTTAAAAATAATGTAAACAATTTATTACATTTTTTATAACTTTAACTTTTCCGAAACGAAAAAATTTCGTTTCAATCCTCTTCAATTTTAAATTAAATTAAAATTTTAATTAAATGAGGATGTTTTTCATTAAAAACATGGCACGTTCTCTCCAATATTTTGTAACATTCTCCGCGAATATAAAATAAATTGAGAATATCAATTTTTGAGTGTTATTTTATTTTAATTTAAAAGTTTCAAATCAGCTGTCATGTTGAATAGAAAAGCACAACAATTGTTTTTCCACGGCTTACTACGGGAAGGTGTAAGCATTTAGCAAATACATACACGATAGTTTAATAAAAACCTGATTATTTCGAAAATGGTTACGAATAGGTATAGGGAACCTTAATACAGTTCGATAGAAAATTAAATTCTACATTTGATAGTGCATAAAGTTATAGGGTGTCCCATTTAAAAAACGGACTTTAGCGGCTTTGAAAATGTGAATGTTTGCCGCTGAATTTAGGACACCCTGTATAAAAGTAGACAAATCCAATAAAAAAATAGAAAACTAAGATTATTTACTGATCGTCTGCAAAATATGAAGATTATATCTTCAAAACTTACAAAAATATGAGATTTTAAAATTTGGTACCCCGAAGGCTCATTTTCGGTTCAAGGTCAAATATCTTAAGAACGCTTGAACCTAGGTATAGGACATGCTACATAAAATAGCATTAAAATTCTCCGTAGAATCTAAAAATATCATAAAATATAGGGTGTTCCATTTAAAATAAGCAAGTTGATACCAACTTCCGGTTAAACCGAAAGTGACAGGAAGTTGAAATATATTTCAAAAGAAGTACTCCTTGACCTTACCTTAATCCCAAAATATGAATTTTTTATCTAAATGGCATCATCAAAAACTTTTAATGAACGGGTTGCGTGAATATACGTATACGAAGAATGAAAAGATGTAATAGCCTTCCAGGCTGACATAAAGCTAGAAGAAGATCCCGAATAAAAAGGCAGCGGCCAGTTCTAATTCCAAGAGCGAGCGAAGCGCTACTTGCTGTCTATTTTGTTTCATCCACTTTGTTTAGAGTCGGAGGTTTGAATAAAGAGATATTTTTCGTATTTTTATCATTTTGTTGCTTTAAATGAAATGAGTAGGCTTTACTTCGTTCCATGGCAACCACATTTGTTTTTTCTTGACATTCATCGCGTGTTTTTTCAAATATCCTTTTGAAAATTTTTTTTCAATTTATTTATACTACATTACATACATCAGTTTGGTTTGGTTGGGTTAGTGTAGGTTAGTTTGAATTAGTTTAATAATGGCTGTCAAGAAATGGCTCAAATGCATTTTATGTACGGAAATACGCGAGAAGCGAGACGTCCAGAAACGATTACACGATTGCATCTCAGGTTAGCATAAACAGGTAGCTTTGCAAAAATCAAAATAGGCTTCCGACAACTACTTAAGATAGCATTATGAATTTTTACAACATCCATATTTGGGCTATAGAAGATAATCCTTATACTATCATCGAAGGACATCATCAGTATACATTTTCATTTAATATTTTGGCGGGGATTATTGGAGATATCTTAGTTGGGCCGTATTTTTATCCAAATCGACTTACTGGTGATGTCTATGACAACTTCCTCAGAGAAGAATTGATGGAAGCAACGGCATTAAGAATGAGAACTTTAATGTGGTTTATGCATGACGGCACTCCCCCTCACTTTCCAGTACGTGTTAGAAGCGATTTAAATCAGCAATATCATGCTCGTTTGAAAGGTAGAGGAGGACCTCACCCATGGCCACCCCGTTCGCCGGATCTGAATCCATTAGATTTTTATTTCTGGGGTCACCTTAAACAACTTGTTTATACTACTCCTATTGAAACTGAAGAATACCTTCGACTGCGTATTATTAAAGGTTTTAATACGATTCGAGCCAGTCCCGAAATTTTCCATCATGTAAGAGACGATTTAGCACATCGTGTACATGGATGTTTATGGCTCAAGGAGGTCATTTTCAGTTGTTTATTTGAGTTTTGTTCATTCGATTTTTGCGAAATTAAGATACTCTTTACACAAATCTCCGCCAATGAACTAAATGTAAAGTTTAAAATTGACCCAAAGTCTAACCTCTTATTATGTTTATACCCAAGCGATTTAAAAAAAAATTATTTAAAAATGGTTTTTATTTTTTCTCGAAAACAAAGCGATATACGAAAACAACTCCTGGAATAAAAAAGTTGTTCCTTTAGTTGCTTAATCCAAAAAAAAAACAAAAATTACACAAAAAGTAAGTGTGTATGTTTTTTTCTCAATAGTATTGATTAAGGTACTCCTCGGTGTCTGCCACTGGACTAATAATAACGGAATAATTTTTATCTATTTATGGTTACATAAGCCCCTTGTCACTACCAATAACTTCCCAAATTTCAACAAAATTGGGTAAAAGAAATTTAAAATCAAAACCGAGTTAAAAAAAATTAAACATAGGATTCGCCTCTTTTATTTTGTCAGAGAGGTTAGAAAACACCCTATACATGAGAGAAAAAAGTTAAGGATCTTGAAATATACGTTTAAATTCAGACACTTAAAATTTAAACATGACTAACATTGACTATAATTAATACAATTTCACTGATTTTCATTAACCATCTTCAATAATTTTCAAAAAAAAAATAATTTTTGCTTGATATTTTAAAAATTTCTATGATGACCGAAACATTTCACAGCATTAGAAAGGCTGTTGAATTGTCTTTACTATGTTTTTTTGTGTACGGCAGTGCGTCTTACTGCCACTAAAAAAATATTTGGTGAGAAATTTTTGTCTCTTCAAGAGTACGTAAAATGTACCATTATACAGGGTGTCCCACGATGAACTGCGGCGATCGATTTCTCAGAAAGTAGGCTTTGGAAAAATTTGAAATTTTGGCAGCTAACTAAAGTCAATGGGGGCAATTCGCGCAAAATATTTTCAAGATGGCGGCACTTCCAGTTATACCGGAAGTAGACGTCAACTTTCTTTTTTTAAATAGAACACCCTGTATATTATCGAATTTTTAGAGTCCTCGAAAAATTCTAGATATATCTCATGTATAATATCCTATACCTAAGTTCAACTGTTTTTGAGATATTTTGAATTTTATGTAAAAAATGACGTTTGCAGGTCTAGACATAACTATAAATATCTGCTTATCGAAGTCTCTATTATTTATTTGCGGGTGGCTTCCTTGTCCAAAAGGATTCACTTTAGTGGCCTGTGCTGATATTTTTATAATAAATAAATATAGGGTGATCAAAAACTGACATTACAAATATACTTTAAAAACTCGATAAAAGTTACTTTTTTCAAATGGAAACCCCCAATTTTTATAATTTTATCTTATTTAACACTTAAAATAAGGCTGACTTTGTATCAAGTTGTCTATTCCAAAAATTTGTAGTTTTGAGTTATTGACGATTTAACATTTTTTATTCTAATAGTACCAGACGGCCTCTAAGTTTTCTTGTTAAGGAGGCCTGGCGAGAACAAAACCAATTGGTTACTATAGAAACGTAATATTTGTTGTCGTTTGACAATTACCTACTAAAATATTATTTATTTATTATAGTAATTATAATAATTATTAAACTAATAATCATGCCGGGGCGATTAAATTACACACACGAGGATTATTTGAATTTGTTTATTATCTATGGGGAATCTAACAGAGTTTTAACAAGAACATGCCAGATATTTGCTGAAAGATGTCCAGATAAACAGAAACCGTTACCAAACAGCGTTAAACAAATGTTGGAAAACTATAAAAGTTTTTGGAAACGTCAAGGCAAACAGTAATAAGAGGAAGCCCATTGGTGGTAACGAAAATGTCGAGATTGCAATTCTGGGATATTTTGCAGCATATCCAATGACATCCCTAAGAAACGTGGCAAGACAATCAGGAATCTTGAGGAACTCAGTGCATAGGATTCTGTTAAAACATAACTTCCAACCTTAATTAATATCATTGGTTCAACATCTAGAAGACACTGATTTGCCAAAAAAAGTACAGTTTTGCAAGTTTATTTTAACAATGGTACAAGATAACCCTAGATCTTTACTGGTCCACATACCGTAACACCTAAAAAAATATATCGTCCCAAATTTTATAGGAAAGTTATCTTTAGATAGATATTTACAAGCTATTTATACAGGATACTTTAGAAAGTCATAAAATACAAAACCTTCTTTTTTTTATTGAGCACTCTACAGATTAAATTAATTGAATATTGATGTATTTTTGTTTCTTCCTAAATCAATAAATCGATGAATATTATCAAAGCATTTCTTTCCGTAAAATTATGTCTATAAACTTTTGTAGGAGAAAAATATCTGAATATTCTTGAAGAGTTGGACAACGAATATTTAAGTAATTTACCTTTGGCAGAACATAGTCAAATTTTCTACCAGCACGATGGCGCCCCACCATATAGAACCGTTGCAGTTACAAACTTTTTACAAGCTACGTTTTACGACAAGTGGATTGCCAACAATGGACCTTTCCTGTGGCCTCCTCGTTCTGGCAGTCTTAGACTATTTTATATGGGGAACGATAAAAGGAATCATTTATTTTAATCCAGTAACAACGAAAGAGGACTGTATGGCAAGGGTAACATTTATTGGAAAAATAAGTTGTGTTCTTGTGTAGACTAGACTATATTGGGAATAGGCTTTCTTTAATTAATTTTTGTCTTCACGGTTTCAACATTTTTATAGTTTTCCAACATTTGTTTAACGCTATTCGGTAACGGTTTCTGTTTATTTGGATATCTATCAGCAAATATCTGGCATATTCTTGTTAAAACTCTGTTAGATTCCCCATAGATAATAAACAAATTCAAATAATCCTCGTGTGTGTAATTTAATCGCCCCGGCATGATTATTAGTTTAAAAATTAATATAATTACTATAATAAATAAATAATATTTTAGTAGGTAATTGTCAAACGACAACAAATATTACATTTCTATAGTAACCAATTGGTTTTGTTCTCGCCAGGCCTCCCCGTCATGGTCAACTAACAAGAAAACTTAGAAGCCGTCTGGTATTATTAGAATAAAAAAATGTTAAATCGTCAATAACTCAAAAACTACAAATTTTTGGAAGACAACTTTATACAAGGCCATCCTTATTTTAAGTGCTAAATAAGATAAAATTATAAAAATTGGGTGTTTCCATTTGAAAAAAGTAACTTTTAACGATTTTTTAAAGTATATTTATAATGTCAGTTTTTGATCACCCTATATTTATTTATTATAAAAATATCAGGCCAGGCCACTAAAGTGGATCCTTTTGGACAAGGAAGCCATCCGCAAATAAATAATAGAGACTTCGATAAGCAGATATTTATAGTTATGTCTAGACCTGGAAACGTCATTTTTTACATAAAATTCAAAATATCTCAAAAACAGTTGAACTTAGGTATAGGATATTATACATGAAATATACCTAGAATTTTTCGAAGAATACAAAAATTCGATTATATACAGGGTGTTCCATTTAAAATAAGAAAGTTGACGTCTACTTCCGGTATAACCGGAAGTGCCGCCATCTTGAAAATATTTTGCGTGAATTGCCCTCACCAACTTTAGTTAGCTGCCAAAATTTCAAATTTTTCTAAAACCTACTTTCTGAGAAATCGATCGCCGCAGTTCGTCGTGGGACACCCTGTATAGTCAATAGTGCGATTATCCCTGCTGTGATTGGTCGAGACCAAACGCTGGTGTCTTTTGCCAAATGTGACTAAAACCCGGTATATTGTGCCATGTGCCCTTCCACAGCTTAATTGGATCAAACCAAAAAAATAATAGCTACGCGTAAGCTATTATTTTCTTTGATCAAATGTAGGTCCACCCCGTTCCACATAAAAGTACACACTTTTAAAATACTATATTTCCGTGTATACAGGGTATCCCAATTAACTATACACATTTTAAATGGGACACCCTGTGTTCAATTCGTTGTCAAAAATAAACATAAGTTACCGATTTAAACTATAATCGATTTCTGCGTAGTTTCTAAGATAATTAAGGTTATGTGTGATTTATTGAAAACTGGAGCTGTTTTTCAAATCACTATAAAAAATATCAGTAATCTAAAATTGGGCGTTTGGGTGGTAATTTCCAGTTTATCATAGCATCAATGCATATACGGAATACAAAATTTTTGTTCACACCTATACATGGTGGACATACCACGAAATCAATCTTGCACCTTTTTAAAGCGAAAAAAGTCGATTTTTTAAATAGAACACCAACTGTGTTTTTTATTTATGAAAATAACCATAAAAAACCTATTTTTTCCTATTTATATGTTCTATACCTAACTTCAATAGTTAGAGAGAAAATCGAAAGTTAACAGAAAATCTCATTTCTTGTATATTGTGATGCTGCATACTCAAAAATAAACTATAAGAGGCCATGGAATGGATAATATTTGTATTTGTTTTAAATTTGACAGTTTTTCAATTTATTTGTGTTTTAGTGATTGGAAATCATTTAAATTTAAAATAATTAGACTTAAAAACGTTTCCTTGTATCGGGGTTTATTTGTTCTATTTTCAAAAATGGCTCAATATTCAAGTCAAGAGCGACTAAATTTGTTACATTCAAAATAATTACAGTCCAGCACTTGCATTAAAAGAGTATCGCCGAATATTTTCCATGGCAAGGATACCAAAGAAGAAAATTTTTGAACACATTTGCAGTAATTTATCAACTCATGGGGTTTTGAAATATGGAAAAAGGTAAAAAGCCCGTTCAAGTCGTCAAATGCAGGTTATATTATATTTCATTGAATATCCTACCAACTCTTTAAGAGATGCACAAAGGAATTTGAAATTTGTTGTCATGACTAGCATACATCGAGTATTAAAAGAAACCAAAATATCCCTATATAAGTTTCTTGCAGTTCAGTTTTAAAGTGATGGACTGTTTTGAAGAGTTTAAATAAAATGATGAAGCAATATTTTCCACTGTGGGAATGCATAACAAAAAAATATTCAGTACTATTCTACGGACAGTATGTCGAAAATCAATTATATAGTAATTTGTTTTTCTATTTCCATGTAATCTATTGTTATCTTATCTGTTGTTATATTGATAGCTATGTTACTCAAGAAGTTTGTTTCTGATATTAGTCTTCAATAATGGCTTTAAATTTAGCAATAAATAAATAGAGAATAAAATTAGGACTATAAAGAAACAACTGAATAAAAATATTTAACTTTAAATTAATCTAAACGCAACAAATAATCTGAACACATTTAAAAATTAGGACTATAGTTAGGCAAATAGAAATATTATCCATTCCATGGCCTCCTATAGTTTTTTTTGAGTATGCAGTATCACAATTTTCAAGAAATAGTTTAAATTGCGATTTTAGAGCATATATATATATATATATATATATATATATATATATATATATATATATATATATATATATATATACAGGGTGTTCCTTAATGACATGCTAATATTTAAGGGGGTGATTCTTGGACCCATTTTAAGAAAAAATCTTCATATGAACTGATGTCCTAAACGTCTTAACTTTTGAGATACAGGGTGCTAAAGTTTTCAGAAAAAAATTATTTTTTTTAATAACTGTGATACTACTGTAGATATCTTTATGAAATTTGGTACAGGTGTTCTATGCATCAAGATGCATTTTCTAATGTACAAGCAATTTTATTCTTTTTACCAGTGGCGTCCGTACGCGTTTTGCTTAGAATATTTTTGGAGAAAAAAATGGTACGCCACTGCTTTATCTTAAAATAAAAATTATTTTTGGAATTCTCATTCATTTCTGAGCAAATTCGATCTCTTGATTTTCTTTCGGCCGACGCATAGTTTTCGCTTAAAAAAATAAAAATCGTTTTACTTCAGGGTCAAATCGTTAAAAATCTGATAGGGTGACTGTTGTGTGGAAATCGCTTATTTATCGGGTGAAAGAAAATTATGACATCGAATGTGTTCATAAACGAAAAAGTTTTCTCGTCTGATGGTCCGTTCTTGATTAAATAATTGAGTTAAAATTGCTTCATAATATCTCAATACCAACTAATAATAATTTTTAAACCCATAAATCTAGTAGTCCTGGAATAAATTACGTTTTTACAAACGTCGATGTCAAATGACTTAAAGTAAGCTGTTGGTGTTCAAAACCATCTCAGTGTGTCATCTCTTTGGTTTTTAGTGTTTCATTGAAGTTATTTTCGCCGTTTTTTCGAATAATATCATTAAATATGGTAAATTATACGAATGCGGAAATGGCGGCAATGCATTACGCATATGGCCTCGCAGATGGTAATGCAACAGAAGCCAGACGCATTTATCAGGAAAGATATCCTAATCGTGCCTTGCCAGATAGCCGAACCTTTTCGAATATTCATCGCCGACTTAGCGAAACAGGTAGTTTCAATAAAGGTACTTCGGAAGGCAGACCTCGAACTGTCAGAACACCTGAAGTTGAGGAAGCGGTGCTGCAAGAAATCGACGAACATCCTGAGACGAGTACGAGGAAGATCGCTAGAGCTTTGAATATTTGTCACCAAATTGTTTGGCGTATTTTAGTTGACTTTTTGTTATATCCATATCATATTCTAAGAGTACAGGCATTACTCCCCAGGGATTTCCCACAGCGTGTGAACTTCTCTCAGTGGTATCTTCAGAGTATTACACTAAATCCGCAGTTTGAGTCACAAATTTTGTTCACAGACGAAGCAACTTTTTCTAGGAATGCTATTCAAAATTTCCATAACAATCATGTGTGGGCGGAAGAAAACCCGCATGCCATAACCGAAACCCATTTTCAAGAACAATTTTCGCTTAATGTTTGGGCAGGAATTATTAGTAATCATCTCATAGGCCCATTTTTCCTACCAGGACGTCTTGATGGACGGTCTTATTTGCATTTTCTCGAAGAAGAACTACCTGGGTTGCTTGAAGATGTACCAGTTGCGTTAAGGCATCGCATATGGTACATGCACGATGGAGCACCGACTCATTTCAGCGTAATTGTCCGAAATCATTTAGATACAGTTTATCCTGATCGTTGGATAGGTCGCGGAGGACCTCAGCAATGGCCAGCAAGATCCCCCGATCTCAATAGTTTGGATTTCTTTTTATGGGGGCACCTTAAAACTCTAGAGTACAAAACTCCCGTTAACACTGTAGAAGATTTAAGAGAGCGAATAGTTGCCTCGTGTGAAACTATACGGAATACGCCGGGAATATTTGAACGAGTGCGCAATTCCATGCGTAGACGGGCGGAAGCATGCATATTAAGTGAAGGTGGCCACTTCCAACAATTTTTATAATTAATGTTAGTATTGTTAATAATTAATAAAATTAAGCCGTTTCTGTAAACTT
>JAUTXW010001845.1:17500-106825 GCA_030620095.1 Kuschelorhynchus macadamiae
TAATACAAAATTCAAACCATTAAAAACGGTGGTATATTATATTTAAAAAAAAAACAAAGTGGGTACTTGGCTTGCTTTTTTGAGACGCCCAGTATACATTAAAATATAAGCATATGAAAAAGGAGTTTGAATCAAGTAACTTCTGTTTGTACAACATCGTCAATATAATCGACTATGAAAATACTAGCCTTTGTTTCCTAGCTCTTAAACTGTTTCAAAAACTATTACTTTATAAAACTTTTTTCGAATTTTAATTTTAAATATTTTCTGCCTTTTCTTTTCGAATGACAATCAATGCCAACATCAAACAGAAAAATAAAAATTCCTATTAAAAATGTATTATTTAAAAAAATTTATACTTTTTTTTCGAAATATTTTGTAATCATGTACTAGTACTACCTACGTGTGTCTAGGTACCTTCCTTTGCAGTTGTTCTATTGAACAATTTATTTCGCTAATGAGAAGGGGTCAATGCCTATAAGGAATTTATAGGAAGCTATTCAAGGCAAAACTAGGATTAATTTGTGAAAACAGTATGTTTATTAATTTACTTTGTCATAATTGTTTTTTTTTAATCAGAAGGAAAGTCTCGTTCGATAAAAGAAAACCTTCAGCTCAATACTCTGACCTATATTAAATATCGTATCAACATGTCATATCAATACGCACGTACCCATAGGCACTGACCCAATAATGATTTTAATATGCTCCAGATGAAAACAACCAAGTCTGTTTGATCACGAATCAAAGGATGTTATGTAACGGCCCTCAAAAGGGCTTAGCAGCAACTGATCCGAAGTATCAGGGGCAATGATTATTATATAATGAAATTTCGTTCAGTCGGCCTGAAAAATACTTACTTTGAGAGTAAAACTCGTTATCAAGGTACAAAACGAGCACTTTCATCAGTTTGAAACATTACACAGCCAAGAGTTTCTTCTTAAATTATACACCGTAACAATAACTCACGTGACCCGTATCCGATATTGTGCGTAATATAATAATATCTAATAGGCAGTAACATAAAAACAGTATCCTGAGACTTTCCAGAGTTTCCACCTCCCGGGTGCCCTGATCTGGATCCTAGTGGGGTTCCTTGGCGACCGAAGCATTGGTGGTGTCGCGGTCGTCATCTCGACAGTTGGTCGTCGGTGTCATCTGGACCCGGTTTTTTCGCGCCCCATCGACCATGGAGATGACCGCGATCAGTGCCAGATCCAGGGCGATGGAGTTCCCGTTGGGGCTCGCGTCGTGGCCTGTTTCGGCGGCATCGGGCGTGGATGCAAATTGTAACGGGGCCGGCGACGGTGTGAGCGCGGGGGGATCGATATGAGACGCGCGCGGTCCATTCGCACACAGCATCCCCTTTCGGCGATTGCGGGGCTTGCGAATTGGGCGCGCAGCGGGACGAATTATCCGAAACGATGGGCCAAAGTTTTGCGGTGTGTCGTGTTTTTCAGAATTTTTATAGATGCCCGGTATCCTCAAAAAATAAAACTACGCTGAAATAAATTATAGTTTAAAAAGAATTAGATTACATGGTTTTTGTCAATAAGGCACTAAAAAGTACAAAAAAATGTACTTAATAGTTATTTATGATATAAGTATTAAAAGTATAGAAACGTAAGTCACTATACTTGAATTTAATAAGAATATGTACAATTAGGTACCAAATTATGCCAGATCCAATGGCGAGTTCCACATTGCTGCCAAGTTTACCGTTTTTCTGTTATAAAACGAAAATTATTTTTTTTAATGAAACACCCTATATTACATTACCTTTTTGAAATCTGCGTAACAATACTTTTTATTAAGAGCACTTTTTGTAAAAGTCTACAGTTTTTGCTAATATTTATAATTTAATGTATTACTGTTTATTAAAATACCCGCACTTGAAAAGTTATCTGATAATGGCAGTGTTGTTGATTTACAAAAATGGGTCGTTTATTGGGTTATGCATTCGGAGAGCCAGCAACCATACTCCGAAGAATATCCAAACAATACGATCAGTTGGCGAAACAAAAAAATAGAAGGATTTTTTACTTAGATAGATCAAGCAAACTGAAATAAAGTCTTGAGAAAGCTCAACACAATGAGCGAAACTTTGACTTGATATGAAAAAATTGTGTTTTACTATTAACTTAGGCCCAAGAAAATAAGGTTAATATACATATATATATATATATATATATATATATATATATATATATATATATATATATATATATATATATATATATGTATATATGTGTATATATATATATATATATATTATATTACGTATTGGAGCCAGCAACCATACTCCGTAGAATATCCAAACAATACGATCAGTTGGCGAAACAAAAAAATAAAAGGATTTTTTTACTTAGATAGATCAAGCAAACTAAAATAAAATCTTGAGAAAGCTCAACACAATGAGCGAAACTTTGACTTGATATGAAAAAATTGTGTTTTACTATTAACTTAGGCCCAAGAAAATAAGGTTAATATACATATATATATATATATATATATATATATATATATATACAATGTGTCCCAAATTTGGCTTACATGCATTGCTATCTCGTAAACCGCTATAGCTACAGGGTGGGTTAAATTAGGAAAGTTTTAGAGAATTTTATTACAAATTTGATGACGTTTTGAAGTTTAGGATATCTTTTGTGGTTTTCAAGATAATTGGGAAAAATCAAAATGGTGCATTTTTTTTTGCCCGTAGCTTCTAAACGACTCGTATTATGGTTTTATGGTTTATACATTATTAGGGCACTTTTATTAGAGGAACATTATGCAGGTAAAACGAAGTTTCTAGCTTCAATTGTTTTTGAGATATTGGCATCAACTTTTTATTTTCTTACCGACACCATATTGGATTATTGTATTTTTGGAAAGATCTTTTTAAGAGCTTTCCAATGATGTATAACAAGGTAAGATTATTATTTTTCTTGAGCTCTAAAAACCAAAATAATTGTTTTTTTTAAATAGGCTTTGATTACGCATGGCGGCCATAATGAAACAAAAGAATGCCGCATGTCAACAATCATTTTGTGTTCCTGAATAGTACTTGTTATCATTTTCTCATTGTGCCGAGTTTTTACAAAGTTTATTTGAGTTTCTTATACTACTTAAAATGGAGGGTAATTATTCCAACGAAGAGAATTTGGATATGATAGAACTTTATTTTAAAGCAAATAGAAATACACAAGCAGCTGCGCGTTCATACGAAGAACAATTTCCAGACCGACATCAACCAAGCCAAAGGCATTTCAGATTTCTAATTGTTAACCTGTTAGCCTACGGGTCTTTTTTGAAACCGAAACCAAAGACCTATTCAATAGATAATGAAGCAAGAAACGCAGCTATAATAGAAAGTGTCAGGGACAACCCAACAACCTCAGTAAAAAAGATTGAAGAACAAACGGCAATTCCCAAATCAACCGTCCAACGAGTCTTGAAAAAACTTCACTTTCATCCCTATAAACCTACTATTGTACAGGGTCTTCAGGTAAATGATTTTGCTAGAAGAATCACGTTTAGTGAATGGTTCATCAACAAATGCCAGCAAATACCCAACTTTCATTCTAAAGTACTTTGGACAGATGAAACACGATTTACAAACTGTGGAATTTTCGATAAACATAATACTCATTACTGGGGCACCGAGAATCCTCATAATTTAGAAGAAAGACGTTTACAAACAAAATTTGGGTTCAATGTGTGGTGTGGCATTATAGGTAATTCCAAACAATGCACTTCTGCTTTAAATCACTCATAACAATTTGTATTTTAGATAACCGTTTGATTGGGCCGTTCATTTTCCAAGAAAATTTATCGGGTAACAGATATTTGCAACTATTACGGGAACAAATTATTCCAGAAGTTATAAATTCTGTTCCCCCAAACGACCTGCAAAATATTTGGTTCCAACAAGATGGCTGTCCGGCTCACGGTACCAGAGAGGTGATGGCGGTCCTCAGAAATACTTTCGGGGAAAATATTATCGCTAATAATGGCCCTGTTGCTTGGCCGGCAAGGTCACCGGATATTACTCCTCCCGATTTTTATTTATGGGGATACGCAAAAAATGAGGTCTACGAATTTTCTCCGCCAGAAAGTCTCAGAGAGCTAGAAGACAGAGTCCGAGATGTTTTTGCTAATATTAACAGGAACACCTTAAGAAGGGTTACACGGAAGGTATTGGAGAAATATCAAAAATGTGTGGAAAATGGAGGGAGGCATGTGGTGTAACTTATATTTTTTTTATGTGTTAATTTAAATTTAGTTTAGGTATTTTCAATAGTGTGATAGTTACATTTTAGTCACTAGGTATTCACTATTAGTATAATATCTTAGTTGAAAATCTGAAACATCGATGGTTGAATTAATATTTTTACCCATAAGCTAACAAGTTTACAATTAGAAATCTGAAATGCCTTTGGCTTGGTTGATGTCGGTCTGGAAATTGTTCTTCGTATGAACGCGCAGCTGCTTGTGTATTTTTATTTGCTTTAAAATAAAGTTCTATCATATCCAAATTCTCTTCGTTGGAATAATTACCCTCCATTTTAAGTAGTATAAGAAACTCAAATAAACTTTGTAAAAACTCGGCACAATGAGAAAATGATAACAAGTACTATTCAGGAACACAAAATGATTGTTGACATGCGGCATTCTTTTGTTTCATTATGGCCGCCATGCGTAATCAAAGCCTACTTAAAAAAAACAATTATTTTGGTTTTTAGAGCTCAAGAAAAATAATAATCTTACCTTGTTATACATCATTGGAAAGCTCTTAAAAGATCTTTCCAAAAATACAATAATCCAATATGGCGTCGGTAAGAAAATAAAAAGTTGATGCCAATATCTCAAAAACAATTAAAGCTAGAAACTTTGTTTTACCTGCATAATGTTCCTCTAATAAAAGTGCCCTAATAATGTATAAGCCATAAAACCATAATACGAGTCGTTTAGAAGCTACGGGCAAAAGTTGAAAATGCACCATTTTGATTTTTCCCAATTATCTTGAAAACCACAAAAGATATCCTAAACTTCAAAACGTCATCAAATTTGTAATAAAATTCTCTAAAACTTTCCTAATTTAACCCACCCTGTAGCTATAGCGGTTTACGAGATAGCAATGCATGTAAGCCAAATTTGGGACACATTGTATATATATATATATATATATATATATATATATATATATATATATATATATATATATATATATGTGTATATGTGTATATACAGGGTGTTTGGTACATCGATAGAAAGTTTTAAAGGGGTGAAAGAGGAGGTCATTTGGAGTCATTTGGACCAAATATGTCTATATACAAAGTCGTACCGATTTCGAGATATAGGCCTTTTTTGATATTTTTATTTATTAAGGTAATTTCGGCAAATAAAAAATATTTTTGACCCTGTCAATGATTTTATTTGTTGCAACAAATTTTTTTCATACGGTTTAATATGTATTTATTAAAAAAAAAATATGAACACGTTTTTTGAAGTCCCCAAAAAAACAGCACAGTCCAATGAAAATGATTTTATGCAATGCACTGGAATTAAGTATCATCTTTGAATGCCATTTTCTCGCAAACTGCTCAATAAAAAAAATTTCAAATATGCCTATAAATTACGCAATTTTATACCCTCTTCGGAGATACTATCAGGTTATGATCAATAATTATAATTATCACTACAAATTTAACGGTTACACTTAATTTAAGTAGAATAATTTACAGATTTACTATCCGATTTTATAATTATGTATTTTCTTAAATATTGAAGACACAACTTGGAAAGTTTAATTATTTTTGATTTTGCAATTATGTAATGAAGTACTAGAATGATAAAATAATGTACTTAGAGAAATCATTTAATTTTCATCATTAAAAATGGTTGACCATAAACGTATCGTTTTTATTTTAATACCTTGGAATTAAAGGAATTTAAACATTAAAAAATATCATGTCAACAAAATATCCGTCGCTTGGCCTAAATAATAATTCAATAAATACCTAAATCCACTATCGCTATTTTGATGGTTTTTATCAATTCTTTAGAAGATACAATAATTATTACTTTAACAATGCACTATCGGATTTCAGTTTTTAGTCGAATGGGTCCTGGCATATTTTTAGGCCAGTAGTGCGTTTAGCATTGGGCTTGCAATATTTGCCTTGAATACCTTGTGGTCTAATAGTTCGCTTTGATTTCATAGTTTTTCAAGTTACAATAATTACAATTTCTAAAGATGGCTGCTTTTTCTAATAGCGAATATGCAGACATTTTGTTTATGTATGGAAGAGCCGATGGCAATGCAGCGGCTGCTCAACGATTATATCGTGATCGATTCCCCGCTAGACGTGTTCCTAATGTGCAAGTTTTTATTAATACCTATCGACGAATTAGTGAAACCGGTAACATTCATCACATAGTAGAACGTGGGCATGTTGAAAGATATCATCCTGAAGTGGAAGAACAAATACTTCAAGCTTTTGAAGCAGATCCTACAACCAGCATCAGAAAAGTAGCTGATGAATTGAATTTGTCTCTATGGAAAGTGTGGTCTGTTCTCAAGACTGAAGGAAAACATCCGTTCCACTATACCCCCGTTCAGGGCCTTGAAGAAGGCGATCCTGTACGACGAATGGCTTTTAGTCGATTTTTATTGAACGCTGATATGGAGGATGGGCTTTTCTTGAAAAGTATTCTGTGGTCAGACGAATCAAAATTTACTCGTGAAGGTATTACAAACTTTCATAACCTTCACTACTGGACTGATGCGGACGAGAACCCGCATATGAAAAAACAAGTTTCTTTCCAACACAAATTTAGTGTAAATGTATGGGCAGCTGTCATTGGTCGAACTTTTATTGGTCCTTATTATCTTCCAGATAATCTAAATGGAGACAACTATTTGGAATTTTTACGCATCGAGTTGCCCAATATCTTGGATGATGTGCCTCTGAATGTACGGGACAGGATAATATTCCAAAACGACGGATGTCCAGCTCATTTTCGATTAACAGTAAGGCAGTTTCTCGATCAAACGTTTCCTAATCGGTGGATAGGAAGAAATGGACCAATTCTGTGGCCTGCAAGGTCCCCAGACTTAACACCTCTGGACTTTCGTGTGTAGGGACGCATGAAAGAACTTGTTTACGAGGTCGAAATAATCAACCGCGAGCAGCTTATTCAACGAATAAATGAATCAGCTGAAAGATTAAGGGTAGAGTTGCGATACGCTGTCACTACCACCGAAATAAGAAAGAGAGCTCGAAAGTGTATTCGGAATCAGGGTTGGCATTTTGAAAATTAATAATAATAACATATTCGAAGTTTCTCTTTATGATTTAATTTTAGATGTGAAATTAGATAGTAAATCTGACAATTGTTTTACCTAAATAATTGTAATTGTTTCCATTTTTTTCAACAAATTATTCCAAATAGTGATAATCGATCATAACCTGATATATCCCTGAGAAGGGTATAAAATAAGGTAGTTTTTAAGCATATTTGAGATTTTTTTTATTGGGTGATTTCCGATAAAATGGCGTTTTAAGTTGAGCCTTAGTTCCACTGTATAGCATAAAATCATTTTCATTGGCGTGCGGTGTTTTTTTGTGGTTTTCAAAGAAGTTGTTATTTTTTTTAGCTGATATACATATTAAATATTATAAAAAAAAATAGTTGCAAAAAATAAAATCAGTGACAGGGACAAAAATATTTTTTATTTGCCGAAATTACCTTAATAAATGGAAATACTAGAAAAGGCCTATATCTCGAAATCGGTACGACTTTGTATATAGACATATTTGGTCCAAATGACTCCAAATGACCTCCTCTTTCACCCCTTTAAAACTTTCTATCGATGTACCAAACACCCGGTATATATATATATATATATATATATATATATATATATATATATATATATATATATATATATTATATTACGTATTGGAGCCAGCAACCATACTCCGAAGAATATCCAAACAATACGATCAGTTGGCGAAACAAAAAAATAAAAGGATTTTTTTACTTAGATAGATCAAGCAAACTAAAATAAAATCTTGAGAAAGCTCAACACAATGAGCGAAACTTTGACTTGATATGAAAAAATTGTGTTTTACTATTAACTTAGGCCCAAGAAAATAAGGTTATATATATATATATATATATATATATATATATATATATATATATATATATATATATATATATATATATATATATATATATATATATATATATATATATATATATATATATATATATATATATATATATATACAGGGAGTCCCACGACGAACTATCGATTTCTCAGAAAGTCGGCTTCAGAAAAATTAGAAATTTTGGAGGCTCACTAAAGTCGATGGGGGCAATTCGCGCAAAATATTTTTAAGATGGCGGCACTTCTGGTTATACCGGAAATAGACGTCAACTTTCTTATTTTAAATGGAACACCCTGTATATTATCGAATCTTTCGATTCCTCGAAAAATTCTAGGTATATTTCATGTATAATATTCTATACCTAAGTTCAACTGTTTTTGAGATATTTTGAATTTTGTGTAAAAAATGACGTTTGCAGGTCTAGACATAAAAATATCTGCTTATCGAAGTCTCTATTATTTATTTACGGTTGGCTTCCTTGTCCAAAAGGGTACACTTTCGTGGCCTGTGCTGATATTTTTATAATAAATAAATATAGGGTGATCAAAAACTGACATTATAAATATACTTTAAAAAATCGTTAAAAGTTACTTTTTTCAAATGGAAAGCCCCAATTTTTATAATTTTATCTTATTTAACACTTAAAATAAGGGTGACTTTGTATAAAGTTATCTATTCCAAAAATTTGTATTTTTTTAGTTATTGACGATTTAACAATTTTTATTCTAATAATAACAGACGGCTTCTAAGTTTTCTTGTTAGTTGGCCATAACGGGGAGGCCTGGCGAGAACAAAACCAATTGGTTACTATAGAAACGTAATATTTGTTGTCGTTTGACAATTACCTACTAAAATATTATTTATTTATTATAGTAATTATAATAATTATTAAACTAATAATCATGCCGGGGCGATTAAATTACAGACACGAGGATTATTTGAATTTGTTTATTATCTATGGGGAATCTAATAATAAAATAATTACACATGGATCATAAAAATAAAAAAAAAAAACATATTACAAAAAACAGTATATAAATCAATTTTCAACGATTAAAAACGTCCGAAACAATATCGAGTTAGAATATCGACCGCGCGACCTCTGAACAATCGAACTTTCGCATGCCGACGTGATGTTGCGACCGATAGATCGAATTATGAAAAGAGACCGGCTGATGACCCAAATCGTGATTTCATATTCCATTTGCTATCACGTTCGACTGCCGCTTGGTAGCTGTGATCTTGGGGGTACTTTCGTCAAGCCTTAAGGTAATCAGAGCAATTCGGACTGCCCAGCCTAGCTTAGTATAGTAGTATTTTTGCTATTAGGAGGGACGGTCAAACGAATAATTTATTTTCTGAAATATTTTTGGTGGATCATTGACCAAATGACCCTATGGAAGAGCCGCCACTGATCAGTGGTTATTTTCAAGTTCATTTTCTTTTTAAATATTTTATTAAGCCGCCATTTTGATTCGCCATCTTGCATTCGTCCCCCAATTTTACCAGTTGATTTCTACTTAATACTTGATTTTTGTGCAAAATGTCAAGTAAATTGGATAAGTATTATATTAGTAATACATTTTTTAACATTTCACTAGGCCACCATTTTGTTTCGCCATCTTGGATTCGCACCAAAATTTTACCAGATGATTTCTATGTAATACTCGATTTTTATTTACAAATTCAGGTAAATTTTCACTTAATTCTTGACCAAAATTTGAAGTTAATAAGATAAGTAGTTTTTGAGCTGTACGCGGATTATATCTTTGTCCTCTTAGATTAAGGAAATTGACCACTGTGCGTCGCATCAAAAGAATAGCGCGCATAGTCGTTCGCAGGGAAAATTGGAATTTTGAAACCAATTTAGCAGATGTAGGGCATTATTATAGGTCAGGTTCAAAAAACGACATGTGGTTCTAGCTCTAGTTCTTGCCAAAAATTGTACTCGTATTTTCAACAAGTCCCCCCTAAATCACTTCGTTACAGTAATTTATATTTTATGGCTTTTTGAATTTATCTCAGTTCGTTTTAAGTAGAAAAATGCATTCTGAAATAAGCGAAACATGTGTTTCATTCGAGCAAGTTTGTCTCTATATAAAAGATAATCTACACTTGTCCAACCAAACTTAATGTTGTTGTTGCACTATAGTTCAGGAAGTAGACCCATTTTTTTAGGCCGGACCTCAGGAAAATTAAACTCTTCTGAACTAGCCCAAAATTACATCAGTGGCGGCTCGCGGGTGAAAAAGTGCAAATAAAGCAAGAAAATATCGCAATAATTTTTTTTATATGTGGAAGGGGTAGAATTTTTTTTACGACGTAACTAAATTTTGTATACTAAATCAATTCTCCTATCCTTCATAGCAGCAAATTTATTTATAACATCCTCATAAAATGGATGAGTTGCCCTAATCTCCTTCAGAAAGTGCTTTTGAATTGAAATATTGCCTAGAGAAGTAAGTCTTTCTTGAGATATTGTATTTCTTAAATAAGTTTTTACACGTTTGAGGCAAGAAAAACTTCTTTCCACTGAAGCACTTGTCGTCGGTATTGTCAAAATAAGGGAAAACACTTTATATGATTTGGTTAAAATATCTTTATTTTCATTTTTTTTTCACTTGCTCTTGCAGCGATATATTCCAATTACGGTCATTGGCAAAAATAAGACCAAGCTCATTTTTAAGTCGTTAACTTTTTGAAAACATTTCCACATATAACTGTAATTTAAACTATATTCGGAAAAGCTTAGTGTCATTTCCATTAAAATATGGTCTAATATTTCATAAAAAGGGGTTCTATACTTAGCCCTAATTTCTTCAGTTGAAACCACCATTTAGATGGACAGACAACACACTTACGCCATCGTAACATTGCCCTATTAATTTATATTTATAGTCAAATTGGTCCAAAATTTGATCCAATAGAGAATATAAATTCTCCGACGTTCTATCGGAGCTGACATTATAAAATGCTAAGAATCTCTCGACTACTGAACCTTCTTAACGTATCTTAAAATTATGGAGCACTGGGAGGTTTGCGTAATATCAGTGTTATCATCCACGTCACAGAAAAAAACTGTGTGTTCATTATTTAATTTTTTACATTTACAGGGTGATCAGTAAAGGGTAGCGAGCGGCCATATCTCATAAGATATTGGTCGTATAGATTTGAGAAAAAAAAATCATAATAAAAGTAAAATAAATAAAGCGGTGGGGGAAGTTTTATTGTTTTTTTCAAACAAACCAAGATGTCTCCCGTTTCTTTTGACTGATTTTAGCAAACTTAGGCTCATATGAAAGAGCATAATTTGCACTACAAAACGCTTATTTGGTTTTGAATTTTTGACTTTTGCTGGCGTCGCTAGATGGCGTTAACTGAATTAGTAGCATATTTTTTACTTTTTTTCAAAAAAAACAAATGTAATGGTATATTCATTTTTACATATTTTAAAAGGGGATACATTTCTCTATAATTCAATGAAAATAATTTATCTTCTACCTTTTTTTGAACCGTTGATATTAACCAAAATATTATTTTATTTTATTAAAAAATGGCACGCCACTGCTTTTTGTCAAAATAAAAATCATTTTCGTAATCACTTATTAGTTGCTAACAAAAAGAACCTCTTGACTTTTTTTCGTTAGACGAACGGTTTTGGATTGAAAAAATAAGATGTTTAACAATGAAAAATCTTAATAAAACTGTCCAACAACAACATCTTATTTTTTCAATCCAAAACCGTTCGTCTAACGAAAAAAAGTCAAGAGGTTCTTTTTGTTAGCAACTAATAAGTGATTACGAAAATGATTTTTATTTTGACAAAAAGCAGTGGCGTGCCATTTTTTAATAAAATAAAATATTTTGGTCAATATCAATGGTTCAAAAAAAGGTAGATGATAAATTATTTTCATTAAATTATAGAGAAATTTATGCCCTTTTAAAATATGTAAAAATGAATATACCATTACATTTGTTTTTTTGAAAAAAACTAAAAAATATGCTACTAATTCAGTTAACGCCATCTAGCGACGCCAGCAAAAGTCAAAAATTCAAAACCAAATAAGCGTTTTGTAGTGCAAATTATGCTCTTTCATATGAGCCTAAGTTTGCTAAAATCAGTCAAAAGAAACGGGAGACATCTTGGTTTGTTTGAAAAAAAACAATTAAACTTCCCCCACCGCTTTATTTTGATGTATAGAACAAAACATTTTAGACAAAAAGTGTAGGGAAATGGTCACTAAATATGAAAATTATATCATCGATATATTTTCATTAGGCGAAATTCTATAAAAACCCCATTTTCCTACTTGGTGTTGGTTGTTACGCCCTCTAGCGGACGTTTGACAAACTCGAAAATAATTTTCAGCAATTTCTCTTGGCCACTTTTATTACGATTTTTTTTTCTCAAATCTATACGACCAATATCTTATGAGATATGGCCGCACGCTAATCTTAACTGATCACCCTGTACAAAAATAAAAATAAAAAAATTGTGGCCCTTCTACGCTTTCGTACAAATTGTATCTGTTTAAGAACATTAGATTACCATTTTTAATTTCGAATATCTGTGTACCACTTAACATACAAAACTACACTAACTCCGAGAAAGCTGCTATGCCCCTGGTGTACGGGTTTTACCAAGGAAACGGGCGTCAAAGTGTTAGGGTATACGTAGAGAAATATCCTGCTAGGTACTGCCTCGGCTATAACGTTCGTCGTAGCTTATATCACCCAACACCGGCCCGTCTCCCTGTGGCCGTATGCCCGGAATTTTTCGCATGGTAGTATTCACCATTTTACAGGTATTAATTCTACTTTATAAAAAGATATTACTTATTTTTAAACTAATTTTAGTTAGTTCTCTACTTTTACTTTAGTCATGGTAATGATAGTTAATATAATATATTACCAATTTTTATTCCATGTTACATGTTTAAATGTAGTGACGAAATGTTAAGTGAATATTTTAAAATATCATTTGCAATGTGTTTTAGAAGTCGGCCGCATCGTGGTTCTTGCTGCACAATATGCTTTTATGGTTGTATATGTAGCTTTCTCTTTGTTTGGCATCTATTTTATTTTCCTGTTGAGGCAAGATACATTAAAATATCAGAAAACTGAATTGACTTACTTTTAGCGTTTTACTAACATTTTTTTTTATTTATTAAATTTATACTCTAGCCTAGATCTGCTATATATGGACGCGGCACCAATTAACCCCACATTGGTCTCAAGGGCCATTTTAGGAAACCTCTCTGAGGGGAGGGGGTTAATTAAAAAAAGAGCTGGTTAATATATTTTATTATAAATGGTATGAGAACACCATAAATACATATATTTTTTATCATACTTGTTGTGGCATAAGTAAAAAAAAAGAGCCTCTAATAGTTATAGAAGAACGTCAAATTTATTTCCTTCTGCACACTTATTAATTACATTATTTATATTTACATCAATACTCTACCTACGGATAAGCAAGGGACCCAATCCAACAGGTCGTTCTTGTGCTATAGTGTTTCCTAGCCAAGTTTTTGAACGTAATTTTCACGTAAAAATAAGTAAATTACACTTGATGTTAGACAGGTGTGGATGAAGGAGGGAGGGGTAATTACCTCATTACCCCCTCACCGTAAAACCGCCCTTGATTGGCCTTGTGCCTTGGCCGACCCTAAATTTTAGAGCACGATCCGTCACTGTACAGGGTATCCCACTTAAAAAAGCCAACTTTAGTCTATATCTCGAAAACGGTAATATCTAACCAAAAACTGGCTACGCCACTGGTTTCTACACAAAAAAGTTTATCGTTACTAATTTTCACTTTTTCGATAAGTTGCCAGACCATCGAGATACAAGGGGTTCCTGAAAATGCAAGGTCTT
The DNA here is from genome assembly GCA_030620095.1 of Kuschelorhynchus macadamiae. NCBI lineage: Eukaryota > Metazoa > Arthropoda > Insecta > Coleoptera > Curculionidae > Kuschelorhynchus > Kuschelorhynchus macadamiae. Next base: position 31,561 of record JAUTXW010001845.1, read on the forward strand.
CAGTTTCACCCTGTAGAGGAGTCGCCAATTATGGGGTACCATTTTAATTTTGACCAAATATTATGTTTTTTTATTTTTGCTTATCTCTCATTTTAGTAATATTGATTCTTTATTACGCAAGTATGATCATACTTGATAAAAAAATACGTATAATATTAGAATATTTGTAAAAAAAAATATCTAAATTCAGTGTCTACCCCATATTAGGCTACTAGGTCGCATAATATGGGGTCCCGGTATAACCTAATATGGGGTACCTGAAAAAAGTAGGTATTTAGTACAAATCTGTATAATAAAAAAAACAAAAATAAAACATATTAAAAACTTTTAAATTTTATTGATAAAGGAACAAACCAAACCTTGTATAGATTTTTTTAAACCCTATATCGAGAAAATAATAGTTGTAACTTAAACAAACTAATAAACACATTTAAAAATATATATAAAACTCAAAAGCTTTTACAGAAGGCGCAAATGTAGTTCGGCGTATCATTTCCGGCACATTTGACATGGGCCCGTTCCAGACATCCTTCACAACGAACCCACTCATCCCCACTTTTATCGTCCTTAAACATAAGGTGACAAAACATGCATTCTGTTTGAAGATCATCCACTATATTTACATTACATGTAAAAAACAAACACTTCCACTATATTTAATTTATCGAGACATGTTTCACTACACAGTAGCTTCTTCGGACGTTACATCTCGAATGCACAAGCTTACAAGTTAAGGTGATATTTATATAACTAAGTATAATACAACCATTTGGAAATTTTAATGCCTTAAAAAAGGTCTGGGAATTTTTACGTACTAGCAATAAAATAAAAAGAAATAACCTAAAATTATTAGAACATATTTAACAAGGGTGAATTATTGAGATCTACCTGATCGTTTAGCAAGCAATTTGAATGTTTGAGTTTATTTATTTCTAGAGACTCGAGTATATTCAATTTATGACCCTTATTTTCTAGGTGTAAAATTTTAAAATTTTTATTAAAAGTATGACCGCTCTCAATTAAATGGTTTGAATAATTAGATTCGGTTTTCCCTTTAATAAAACATTTATAATGCTCCTCTCTGAATTAGCCCTTCGAGACATCCTTGCAAATATGCCTTTAAAATTTGAAAGTTCAAAACTCCTTAAAAAAGAATTTCTTAAAGATTCCAAATCAAATTCAGAAATTCAATGCATAGAACAAATTAAAAATAAATCTAATAATGTTATCTTTACGAAAGCTGATAAAGACAATACTGTAGTTGCTATTAGTAAGTTAGAATATATTAACAAAACATTAGATTTTCTTATCCCAGATAAATATCATATTTTAAAACATAATTTTACAGATATCTTTCAACAAAGAATCAAAAATTGTATCAAAAACTGTAAGAATTTGTTTAATGACAGAGACATCAGTAAATATACCATTATGAACCCTAAACCACCAAAATTCTATTCTTTAATTAAACTACATAAACCGGGATTCCCTATTAGACCAGTAGTTTCTTTCTTTTCAGCTCCATCTTACAAACTATCTAAGAAACTTATAGACATCATTCAAACATATACGAAGTTCTCAGCAAAATATCAAATTAAAAACTCTCTAGATTTAGTTAATAAAATCAAAGATATACAGTTACCAAATAATGCTAAACTAATTTCTGACGTCACTAATTAAGTGTTCCTGCTAAAGATACCATTAAACTTGTTGAAGATCTTTTAAACAAAAATTCAGTTAATGTTGTTAAAAAACAAGATATATTGCACCTACTGTTTAGAACAAAACTATTTCATTTAATAATAAACTTTATACCAGCAAAGAAGGTTTAATTATGGGAAACCCATTAAGCCCCTTGCTGGCAGAGATATTTTTGGATACCTTGGAAAACAAGATTAACAAGCACCCCCTTTTCAAACATTTTATATACTGGCATAGATATGTTGATGATGTTTTAACATGTTTTACGGGAACTGAACGTCAATTAAATATTTTTCTTGATTATATCAATAGCCTTCATCCTAATATAAAATTCACAATTGAACTAGAAGCAAATAACAGCATAAACTTTCTATATTTAACTATTAAAAAAATAAACAATAAACTTGATTTTTCGGTATATCATAAACCAACACATACAGATACTACTATACGCAATTCCTCATGTCACCCAATTCAACATAAATTAGTGGCTTTCCAGAGTATGATTCACAGACTTATCTCATTACCTTTAAATAAAACTAATTATCAGACCGAGTTAAACATCATTAAGCAGATAGCAGTTAACAATGGATGTTCATTAAACATTATTGATAAAATATTACAAAAAAATATTATATAAAAAAGCTATATCTATGAAATATCCTAATATTAATGAAAAAACTACTCCGTACAAAGTTATATCCTATATAGGTAATTCTAGTTCTAAAATGGGTGCATTTTTAAATAGTTTAGATATTAGAATAGCGTATAAAACAAATAATTCTTTAAGTAGATATGTCAAAAATAATAAAACTAAGTCTGATAAACTAGAACAATCAGGTGTATACCAATTAAACTGTGGAGATTGTGACAAAACATATATAGGTCAAACAGGCAGACATTTCGGTAAAAGAATAGAGGAGCATTATAAATGTTTATTAATCGAATCTAAATATTCAAACCATTTAATTAAGAGCGGTCATACTTTTAATAAAAATTTTAAAATTTTACACCTAGAAAATAAGGGTCATAAATTGAATATACTCGAGTCTAGAAATAAATAAACACAAACATTCAAATTGCATAAACGATCAGGTAGATCTCAATAATTCACCCTTGTTAAATATGTTCTAATAATTTTAGGTAATTTCTTTCTATTTTATTGCTAGTACGTAAAAATTCCCAGACCTTTTTTAAGGCATTAAAATTTCCAAATGATTGTATTATACTTAGTTATATAAATATCACCTTAACTTGTAAGCTTGTGCATTCGAGATGTAACGTCCGAAGAAGCTACTGTGTAGTGAAACATGTCACGTTGTTAAATTAAATATAGTGGAAGTGTTTGTAAAAAATAGTGTTTGTTTTTTACATGTAACGTCCGAAGAAGCTACTGTGTAGTGAAACATGTCACGTTGTTTTACATCATAAAATTTGACAAATCTCTGGTTTTTATGTGTTTTTTATGAATAACTAATAAGCAAAAAAGCTCATCAGCTAATTTGTGCTACTTGGGAGACGAACATAGTTTTGATACAAAAAATTAAATAACAGAAGTTTCGCCGTTTTTTCGAATATCACTTCAATTTTATTTTAAATATGTATAGTCGAGAAAGATTAAGTATCTACATCAATGACTTCCATGATTTTTTAATGTTAGAACATTTATCCAACCTATTTCTGTTTTCAGTTTGACTGTTATCAGTTTTGCGTAAACAAAATGTGATTTTTTTACTCTTTTAAACCCCTTAAAAAATATCGCTTACACTTTTCACTATTTCTCAAACTTTTATGATCCATAACTTCAAAATAAGCGCGCCCTTACGTTTTCGTAAGCCCAGATAGTGTCCAATTAAATTGGTTAAAAGTATACAAGATGCTAAATTAGAAAAAAAACTATGTTTATTTTTTAACTAAAAAACGGAAGATTCAAGAGAAAGATAAACTATGCTACGGAAGAATACCTTTTTACCCATTTTTACAAATAAAATGGAGTTTAAGTGTTTTGGTCGGCCCTCGCCAATCGCCTGGTGAGGGGCTAAGCTCCCCCTAGCCCCCCACCCCTAGTTGCGCCACTGGCCCTGATGTAAGTGTTGCACCAATCTGAATTTAAATGGTTTATAACCTTGTTTCCTTAAATTTTTTTGTACCCGTCTTTTTGGAAGCCCAACCTTCTGATGGATTTTTCTGCAAGAACTTAAAGGATCTACATCAATGGCCGCCAGAACATTAACTACGTCTTCCTGGTTTTTCTTGTTATAGGTTTTGCTTCGCGGTTTATTGAAGGATCCGAAATCAACTAGATTTCTTTTCATTCTAAGAATTGTAATATTACAGGGTTGTCTTCGTTCTGGATACCTATGTTTAAAACGCCAACAGCTTCATAAAAATGTATTTGTTATAAAATACGACGAATGCTAAGCATACCTTAATAAATACAGTTCCGAAGCCTCGTTAACATCTTCGTTAGATTGTGCAAAGCTGAGCAACATGTCGAATTTTTCTTCATTAGAGAACGTTTGGTTTCTAGCCATTTTTTATTATAAAATTTAAAATAATTGTTGCGGTTATCTAATCTAGCTTCAAAACGAACCAGAGGTTTTTGGCAAGTAATTTATTTAATATGACAACAATTTTCTTTTGTTTTGTTTAGGCAATCCCAGCCTACTACCAAAAACTGAGTCTATCTCTAAAAAAATGCAAATTACTGGACGATTCGAATAGAAAAGTATGTACTATTATATATTTTCGAAAAGCTTATTGTGAATTGAATAATATAAAATAAAAATATACGGGGTGTCCCGTTTAAAAAATTATAAGTTTGTGTTATATGTCAAAAACGACAGCTTACATAAAAATCTGACTACGCCACTGTATCAGACCCAGTTTTTACCTTTTCGATAAGTTAAACAACAACCGAAATACGAGGGGGGCCTGAAAATGCAATATTTTCAATTTCACATCGTATCTTAAAAACGAAGGTGGCTATATCTTCACTAATATGAGAGATACCCCATAAAAACAACGAAAACGTGACACCCTGTACATTCCCCGTTATGATGTATAACAGTCGGAACAAAACACCTCGAATTGTCTTATCGTGCGAACAGCTCGGAATGTGTTGCATAACGTAATTGGAACCGAAACAACCCCGACGCATTTCTGTAATTGCCCACCTTTGTTCCAGTGTCGGCCGCAGATTAGAAAATGGCGGAACGAGATAATTCAAAACCGAATTAAAATTTACACCTCATTTAACCAAAGTAACAGTCGAGGCGTATGAGGGAATTAAAAGCGTCAGGCGATGTTTGTTATCCAGTCGCTTGCGCTTAATGTTAATCGTTCTCTCAACGATACGAGATGGTTGGGATACGAACAGTCGTAACGAGGTCAGAGTCAATAGCTTTAAAAAGCTTGCTTTGTGACAGTTATCTTAAGAGAGAAAGAAACTTTTAAGAAATCATGGTTCTTGGGATTAGACAGTGTCAAAATGGAATTACTTTCCGACGTTTCGCCTTCGATTGCACGAGGCATCTTCAGGGAACTTCACTTCACGAGATCGGAACACTGAATGAGCTCGGAGAGACCCAGGCCGGCTATTTATAGTCGACCTGTATTTACCGAAGCGTGACTCGGTGTAACGATCGGTTTCCACGTATGATGTAGACTGAAGCCCGTATTGTTAAAATACTTACCTTGTTTATAGGCAACCTTGCCTGAATGTCGATATCGACATTCAGGCAAGGTTGCCTATAAACAAGGTAAGTATTTTAACACCGTCCCTCAAACTTGACTGAAAATACCTTAAAAATTAAATTAACTTTAACATCTTTACAAAATTTAAAAACTTTTCAGTACCCAAGCTCTTTGTAAAAATGTCAGCAAGCTGCTCATTTGTTCTAACATATTTTACATTAATAATATTTTTTGATATAAGATCAACTACAAAATGAAGTTTAACTTCAATATGCTTGCATCGTTTATTATTTTCAAAATTATTCAACAGTTTAATGGTACTTTGATTGTCTTCAAACAAAACTATTGGTAAATTATAAGATATTTTTAAAGCATCTAAAATATTTTTAATATTTAAAAGTTCACAACTTGCCATACAAAGTGCAACAAACTCAGATTCTGTACTTGAAAGAGTAACTAGGCTTTGTTTCTTAGAAGACCAAGTAATAAGATTCCCAAATAACTTAAAACAAAATCCACTTATTGACTTTCTATCCAAAGAGTCATTTGCCCAATCGGCATCTGTATATCCCACTAACTGCTGATTACTATAATGAAAATATAATTCATAGTTTATAGTAAATTTTAAATACTTTAACACCCTCAGCAAATGCTTAAAATGCTCGTCTGTTGAAGAATCTTGAAATCTAGAAAAGTAGCTCACACAATAACAAATATCAGGCCTAGTGCCCATCATAACATACATCAAGGATCCCAAAAGTTCTTTATAAGGCAAAGAAGTTTTAAGATCTTTATCCAAGTTTTTGTTTAAAGATAAGTTTTTCTCAATAGGCGTCTTAACCTTTTTACAGTTTACAAGATTAAATCTCTTCACTAAATTTTCAATAAGACACTTCTGATTAATAGATATAGTTTTAGTTTTTAAGTCTCTTTTAACCGCAATACCTAAGAAATTAGTAATGTCACCGAGATCTTTCATTTTAAAAGTTTCACATAATTTACATTTTACATAAGACAAATAGTCTAAATTATTGCTAACAAGCAAGATATCATCTACATAGAGAAGAAGATAGCATTTTATGTCTTGATTAAAGAATGTGAACAAACAATAATCGGACTTTGAGCGAATAAAATTTATACTAACCATAAATGAATTGAATGTTTTATTCCAAATTTTGGGTGCTTGCTTTAAGCCATAGATTGATTTATTTAACAAACACACCTTTTTATTCAAATCACTTTTATTCATAATATTCATTCCATCCGGTATTTTCATGTACACTTTTTCATCTATCACACCATTTAAAAAGGCATTTTTCACATCCAACTGTTGTAAGTACAAGTCTTGGTTCACACACACTGATAGCAATATTCTAAATGTAGATAGCCTCGCAACAGGGGCATGTATTTTTAAATAATCTAAACTGTCTTGTTCATACCCTCTCGCTACTAAACGCGCCTTATAGATTTTCTTACCATTTTCCTCTTTTGTTCTAAATACCCACCTATTGCTTATAACGACTTCATTTTCTGGATTGTCTACTAGCCGCCATGTTTCATTATCTTGTAGAGTCTTTAACTCCTCACTTACAGCCTTTTCCCACATGTCCCAATAAGCACACTGAACCGCTTCTTCGTAGGATATTCGAAACACATAACAAAGCTAAACAATCAAGATCAACTTCATAGTCATCAAGGTAAGTAGGTGGTTGCCTGTTTCTTTTTGGTCTTTCATTTCTTTGTACTACACTTTCTTCATCCTCTGTCTCTTGTACTTCCTGTGTTTCTTCTGTTTCTCTAACTTCTTCATACACCTCTTTTTCTTTTTCTTCTTCTTCAGCATCATAAACTCTTCTCATATTCACTATTTCATCTGAAAATCTCAGCTCATCAAATACTACATTCCTGCTATGTACAACTTTATTTTCTTCCTTGTTCCACAACCTGTAACCGTTTTCTGTATACCCTACAAATTTGCACTTTAAACCTTTATTATCTAACTTATTACGTAATGAATCAGGCACTCTTGCATAACATACACATCCAAACACTCGCATATTACATACATTAGGCTTTCTACCTACCCACAACTCAAAAGGAGTTTTGTCTTTAACGTAACATGACTGCGTACTGTTTGTGATGTATGCAGCAGTCAAAACTGCTTCTTCCCAAAAATCTTTTGATAAACTTGACTGTACAATCATTGCCCTAGCTTTATTTATAAGAGTCTGATTCATGCGTTCAGCAACACCATTCATCTGCGGGGTGAAAGGTGGAACATACATAATCTCAATACATTTTTGATCACAATATTCTTTAAATAAATTTGAGGTGTATTCACCTCCATTATCACATTTCACTTTTGCTTGTCACAAAACAAAGATGCTGCCTTCGCGTCATAATTCTTAAAACATTCAAAAATCTCTGATTTATTTTTGATTACATAAACCATTACAAAACGTGAATAGTCATCAACAAATGTTACAAAATATCGATTACTATTATGTGAAGCAGGGGTAATAGGTCCGCATACATCTGTGTGTATTAATTCTAAAACTCGACTCGAACGAATTGTTTTTGAATAATAAGGTAAGCATTTTTGTTTCGCTACTACACATACTTCACACAATCCTTGATCTTTACTATTTTTAAAATCAATACCATTAACCAAATTACAATTATTAATTCTGGATAACGATTCAAAATTCAAATGGCCGTATTTCATATGCCACAAATTAATATCATTTGTCACAGTCAAATAGGCATTACTTTTGAATTCATTACTAAATTTAAATAATATTTTATACAAGTTTCCCTCTCTTTTTCCTTCAGCATAAATCTTTTTATTTGTCTCTATAGAAATAGAACCTGCACAACAAACAATTTTGAAACCTAATTTTTCTATAGTAGACACTGATAGCAAATTAACTCTTAAATCTGGTACACAAAACACATCTTTCAATTTGATTTTAATATTTCTTTTATTAACCACACTCACCATATCCAAGTCTCCTTTACAAGTAGCTAGCATTGCTTTACCTTTTTCTGCTAATTGGATTGGCTGTTCATCAAAATACACCTTATTAATCATAAACTTCTCACTATTAATGTAATGATGTGTAGCACCCGAGTCAACACACCACCACATTGATTCATCTTTGTTATCGCCATTTACCAAACAAAAAGCCACACTTGTCTCTTCATTTGACACATCTTCTTCACTATTCTTCTTAGAATAATGAGCCTGAGAATTATTAGGTTTTTTAAATTTACACTGAGAGGCCTTGCGTCCAAATTTGTTGCAAACAAAACATTTTAGTCCACAGGTATTTTGCATATGGCCAATTTTTCCACACTTATGGCACTTTACGTTCCGTTTTATAGTAACAAATGATGCTGATACTTCATTTCTTCCTTTACCAGGTTCTCCTTTGTCTACTTCAAATTCTAACAGGTTTTTCTTTACCATTTCTAAACTTAAGTCATCTTCAGCTATAGTTCTAATTGCTGTTACTATGTTCTCATATTCTTTTGGCATATACATGGCATGACAATAACAAAAAACATGCAATATCTGAATCTGTAAAATTAGTATCCAAACCTTTAAGTTCCCTGAAAATTTTATCATACTTTCCAAAATGCAATTGCAAATCTTCACATGGGCCATACTTTAGGCTTACTAATTCTTTCAATAAATAAAACTTTGAGCATAATCCTTTTTTAGCAAACACAGATTCCAACTTTTCAATCATCTCTCTCGCAGTCTTCAGGTCTTTTATGTACTCTAGGTGAGAGTCTGCCACACATTGCACAATGATATTTTGTGCCTTGTTATTTTTCTTTATCCATGCATCAGCTGCAGCTTCCTGCGCCGTCACTAATTCCAACACACTGTCGACATCCATCGCTGTTAAAACAACCTTTAACCTAAATTTCCAGTTGTCGAAATTATTTCCTTTAAAAGGAATGATTCCATACCTATTTTCACTACTTTCTGACTGCAAAGTATTCATTTTCTTTAATGATCACCTCTTTACGGATATTTAATTTAAAAAACTTAACGTCCGTCTAGTCGACACGGTAGCCACTTCCTTTTTACTTTTCCCTCCTGCCCTTGCTAACCTCACTTTGAGTTTTCCTTGATTTTCACTCACTGCACAACATCTGGGCCATAACCAATGTTAAGAATAAATAGAGTCGGCAGTTACACTTGATAAAAGCTTTATTGCAGAAATAAAGCTTTTATCAAGTTAAACTGCCGACTCTATTTATTCTTAACACGTATCTCTATTAAAATTGTTAGGATGCTTATAAATTTCAATAGATTGTCTAATTTTGCGTTTATAGAGTCCCAAAACCGATGCAAGAACTTTGGTTTCTTTTACATTTATGACATGCCCAGTAGAATGTTGGTGTTCAGATACAGTAGATTGTACAATTTGTTTCTTTCTGATACATCGTTCATGTTCCTTAAGCCTAGTCGATATGGATTGTTCAGTTTCTCCACTATAAATATCACCACAGGAACAAAGAATTGCGTATACTTCTTCCGTCTGAAAAGGAATAATGTCCTTTGGCGATCTCTAACATTGTCCAATTTTCTTGTGTGTGTTGAAGATTGTACGTATGTTGGACCGGCGAAGTAACCTTGCGATCTTCTCTGTGGTTCCGTGTATAAACGGAAGAACTACATTTCCTATCGGTAATTCCTTATTAGTATCATTTCGTGGAGTAGGATTGTTATATTTTCTCATCGATCGTCTAATATCATCAGTGCAATATCCATTCCCTCTTAAAGCTTGAGTCAGTTCCTCTGTTTCCGATTGCAAAGAATTTTGGTCACAAATCGCGAGAGCTCTGTAAACCAATGAATTAATGACTGATTGCTTTTGTGCTGGATGATGATGGGAATTTGCATTTCAGTACCTGTTCGTATGCGTTGGTTTTCTATATACAGAGTGTCCTAAGGAACCTTTCCTGTGTACAAGAACATCTAGAAAGGGAATCGTTCCTTTTGATTCAATTTCCATTGTAAATTTTATGTTAGCATGTTGTTGATTTAGATGATCAAGAAACCCAGGGAGGTTTTCTGGGCCATGTGGCCATATTACAAAAGTGTCGTCTACATATCTGAACCATGATTTTGGTTTTAGTGGAGACGACTCTAAGGCTTCCTCCTCAAAATCTTCCAGATATTGGCTACCACCGGTGACAGTGGAGATCCCATGGCTGCTCCTGAGGTTTGCTCATAGAAAGTTCCTTGAAAGACAAAATACGTTGATGTAGGATATGCTTCAATTAGATCTAAAAGTGAGTTGTCAATACTATTATGGTGAAATAAGCGTGATATGGAAATTGAATCATTTATAGGCACATTCGTATACAGCGATTTTACATCAATACTGACTAAGATATCTTTGGGCTCTAATTGGATTGATTTAAGTTTTTCTACAAAATGCGTAGAGTTTCTAATATATGAATGTGTTTTTCCTATAAAATTATTAAGAATATTTGAAAGATATTTAACAATTTTGTAAGTAGGAGATCCTATTGCGCTGACGATAGGTCGAAGTGGTACATTAACCTTATGTATTTTAGGTAGTCCGTAGAACCGCGGGATGCTTCAGCTGCTTGGCCTTAACGTCTTCTTCTCCTCTCTTGATAGGTTGGATGCATTTATAAAGTTGGTTATTCGTCTTTCAATTTTGTTGGTCGGGTCTGCTTGGATCACTCTGTAGATGTTGTCGCCCAAAAGTAGTTGTATTTTCTTCACGTAATCTGTTTTGTCCATGACGACAGTGGCGTTTCCCTTGTCCGCTGGAAGGACCAAAATGTCTGTATTGTTGTTTAATGTTTTTATTGCCGTTCTTTCTGCAGCTGATAGATTCGAGTTAAGCGGGTTAGAATTTTTGATGATCTTCGCTGTTTCATGCCTTATTGCGTCAGCTTCTTCTGCTGGAAGTCTTCTAATTGTCGCCTCAACTGATGACACTATATCTTCTACGGGTATGTCTTTTGGTGTAATGGCGAAGTTTTGACCTTTAGATAGAAGAAACTTTTATTTCTAGTACAGGGTCATCATTTATATTTCGCCACCCATTTTCAGGGTTTACTTTTGTAGAGAGAAAAAATCGGTAAATTTTCCTTTACCAGATCACAGTATATGTGCTACATATGAAGAGTACAGGTTAAAAAGGATGAGGGTCAGAAAATAAAAGTTTTGAGTAAAACAGATTTCAAAATTCAAAACCCTGTCAGTGGCGACTAGCGGGTGAAAAAGTAAGTGAAGTGCAAATGAAGCAAGAAAATATCGCAATAATTTTTTTTCCAGAATTTTTTTATATGTGGAGGGGGTAGAATATTTTTTACCACTTACCTAAATTTTGTATACTAAATAAATTCTCCTATCCTTCATAGCAGCAAATTTATTTATAACATCCTCATAAAACGGATGACTTGCCCTAATCTCCTCCAGAAATTCCTTTTGAACTGAAATATTGCCTAGAGAAGTAAGTCTTTCTTGACATATTGTATTTCTTCAATAAGTTTTTACCCGTTTGAGGCAAGAAAAACTTCTTTCCACTGAAGCACTTGTCGACGGTATGGTCAAAATAAGGGAAAACAGTTTATATCCTTCGGTAAAAATATCTTCATTTTCATTAATTTTTTTCACTTGATCTTGCAGCGATATATTCCAATTACTCTCATTGGCAAAAATAAGGCCAAGCTCATTCTTAGGTCGTTGACTTTTTGAAAATATTTCCACATATAACTGTAACAAGTTTTCAAACGGGCCAGTCGGAAAATGTAAACTATATTCGGAAAATTTAGCAGAACTAGCCAAACATGAAAATGTAAGTTTTTCAGAATCTTGAAATCTTTCCATTAAAAGATGGTCCAATATTTCATAAAAAAGGGTTCTATACTTAGCCCTAATTTCTTCAGGTAAAAGCTTAGCAAGCTCACGTTTGTAATGATTTATTTCTGTAATAGAATTTGCTTTATCAAACATGATATTAAAAAAATGTATATATATATATATATATATATATATATATATATATATATATATATATATATATATATATATATATATATATATATATATATATATATATATATATATATATATATATATACATATAATATATATATATATATATATATATATCTATAGCCTGTATTTTTCGTTAGCCCCGAGTTTCTGGTAAAGCGATTTTACCGATTTTTATATATCAAATTTTGTCTTATAATTAATAAAAAACATCTTTTTTTAAACACGCTTTAAAATTGGAACAAGTATTCTATAATTATTTATTTATTGCCTACAAAATTACAAATGTACTAAAAAAGTAAGCAAAAAAATGGTGTCAATTCTAATAAAAAAAATTTTAAATTAAAATTCACTGGCTAATATTCAAGAGCCAGTGGCAAAAGCTCTGAGAATCGGTATAAGGAATGTACAGAAACTTGTGCATGAAAAAGAACATAATTTACTTTCGAAGATGATTAAGAAATGTATACGAAAAAATCCAAAGGCAAAAGACTTAAGTTACAATGCAAAAATAGATATTCATAATGCAATTTATGATTTATACACGTCAAAGACTAATATAATCCTTCAGAAACTTTTTAATATTATAGACTAAAAAATATCATCATCACTTAAAAAGTCCTCATCTTCTGAGTCGTCCTCTAATGGCGATGATGATGATGATGATGATGATGATTTTTGGTGCAATTTCGACATCTAGAACTCGTTGTCGATTCCACCAATCCCATATTAATTTCTCCGTATGTTCCACAGGTTTCTTCCAGTATTCCAGCGTAATATAATTTAATGAATCTTGCCAAACAATTTACTCTTCATCTGATGTAAGACCATCCTTCACGAGTTTTTCGTAGTATGATTTTGCCCGAGCCCATATCAATTCTATTGCGTTAAATTGGCAATGGTATGGCGGCAGTCGTAAAACCTCGTTTCCATTTCCCCCGTAATGTTTCATCTACGGCATATATTGTTGCTTTAATAGATTTTGCCATTAAAAAAGTTCTAGTTTCAGCATATTGGGTAAAGGATTTTGTTTTTGTTTTATTAGCCAGTCATAAATATCACTTTTCTTCCAGGATGAAGTAGGTTGTTTATTTAAGATTCTTGAATGATAAGATGCATTGTCCAGAATGATTAAAGATGGAGCATCTAAATTTGGAATCAGTTGTTCTTTTAACCACTTTTCAAACAGTTCACACTTCATAGTATCATGGTAGTCCATACTTTTCGATGTTGAAGAAAACAGTAAACTTGCACCTGGGAGAAATCCTGTTGAAGAACTTGCATGCAAAATGATGAACCGTTTTCCCGTCCCACATCCCTTTTTTTTCTTGAAACTTTTTACAGACTCGTCCTGCCAAGATTTCGAACCACTTCCATTATAAAATATCCAAGTCTCGTCTAAAATTACCACTTTTCTAAATTTTGAATTAATATTTTCCGTGTATTTCTTTAAAAACTGGATACGCTGACTTGCTATATGTGGCAACTCGCATAAAAATCTTCGATTACAGTCCTTTTTATATCGAAAACCTAGTCTTAACTTTTCGTAACCTTTTAGTCCAATTTCCAATATGCCTCGATTTTTAAAGCTTCTTTTAAAAATTGAAGGGCTATATTAGATTTTAATGTGTATAAATCGTAAATTGCATTACGAACATCAATTTTTACGTTGTCACTTAAATCTTCTGTCTTTAGCTTTTTTCGTGTACATTTCTTAACCTTCTTCGGTAGTAATGGTATGCTTTTTTGCATGCACAATTTTCTGCACAGTCCTTATACCGATTCCCAGAGCTTTTGCTACTGTCTCCTGGATATTGGCCGGTGAATTTTCATAACATTTTATTAGATTTAATACCATTTTTTTCGCTTGTAGATGCAAAAAACCCGAAAATTTTTTTCTATTACTCATTTTGTCACTGACTTGTCAATCTGACTTTGAAGTGACATCGCTCAAAGATTTTTACAACTGCTGCTATTTATATGTTTATCCTCCTTTTTCATATGAAAATATCATAGGTCTGTTTAATTCATCTTCCGGATTTTATGCGGAGGATATGATTACACGTAATAAAAGAAAAACAAATTAAAAAAGTTTGTCGTTGATAAATCGTATGACCCGCACGATAACACTGCTTCTGACTATACCAATATTGTGACACTTTTAAGGACCTAGGAATTGTTTTTGATCCTAAACTCTCTTTTGCCCACCACATTGATGGTATTTGCAATTCAGCTTTAAGGACGCTGGGTTTTTTAATTCGCAATTCCTCTGGCTTCGAGAACATTTCAACACTTAAGACTTTATATTCCAGCTATCTGCTCTTTAGACTTGAATATGGCTCAATTATATGGAATCCAATTTATAATAAATATATCAACCAATTAGAGAGTGACCAGAGGAAGTTTGCTAAGTTTTTGGTGTTTAGGCGGCATAAAGTCTATCCTCCCAAAGGGATCGATGAGATTCTGCTTACCAAGTAATTTCAGCTTCCGTTATTAGTGAGCAGTAGATGCTACCATATGGCTACATTTCTCATAAAGCTATGTAGGTACTACGTCAACTGCCCGATGTTGCTGCATCAAGTTCACTTTCACATTCCTGCTAGGTCCACTAGAGTATTCTAAGTTTTCCATTTGCCTACCACATCAACCAATTTTCTCATGAAAACGCCATTATATCAGGCTATGAATATCTTCAATAATGTAATTATATTGACGTCTACTATCATACACTCGCTAGGCTTACAACATTCTTAAAGAATAGATTCTTGTGGCTTGAATGATAATTAAGGGTGACATGTCATGTATGCAAACAACTTTTATACTCACACTTTAACAATTATATAATTTACAGAATTCTGTTGCACTTTTCTTTTTTAGTTTAAATAAAATTATAACAATATTTAATTCTATTCATATTAGCTTAATAAGCGAAAATGTTATTACTTATATTTTGCCTTTTATTTCATGCTCAATTGTCTTATAAATGGATGTATCTGTTAGACAATAATAATAATATTATTATTATTAGTATTGTTTCTCGACTCGTCAGTTTTCTTGTGGTTGTATTTTATACTGACGGGATTATACCAAGTCAGTACAAAAAAAAAGGAAAAGGAAAAATACAACTATTGTGTATTTTTTTAACTCAACTCAAAATGCTTTATTGTCTTAAAAAAATCTGGTTGACAAAGTTGTACAGAGAAACAATGTTGAAACATGATATCAGGTGGAACTAAATAATGTACCAAATGGATAATAATTTACCAAAATAAAAATATATAAACTATTCAGTTAGTCATATTATTAAAACAACATATAAAGATTAAAATAACATATACCTAATAAGGTCTCACACATTTAAAAAACTTAAAATATAAAATCATTACAGTTCTACTATACAAAAGTGTCTAAAATCTGTCTGTAAAGAAATCATCAATTCGATAATAGGCTCTCACACAAAGAAGTTTTTTAACTTCGTTTCTAAACTTCACCAAAGATGGTATCAATCTAAGGTGTTGGGGTAAGTGGTTAAACAATTTCTTACCATTATAAATGATTGAGCTTTTTATACGAGAGTTAGAGGGGATAGGTAGTAAAAGCAAATCAGGGTCCCTAAAGTTATAGTTATGCCTATCTCTTAACTGACTTTGGTGTTTATATTTTTTATAAATTAAGCACACAGTTTCTAAAATAAACAAAGAAGCTAACGTCAATATACCATGCTTGACAAATAAAGGTTTACATGAATGGCGAACCCTTGCTCTACACATATATCGCACAGCCCTTTTCTGGAGAATAAAAACACTTTCGAAAAGTTGCATAGAGCATACCCCCCAGAAACAAATGCCATAGCGCAAGTGCGATTCAATTAGGGAGAAGTATACGCTACTTACAGTACTGTAATCATTTAAATTGTTTGAAATTACTCTAATGGCATAACAACTTGAAGCAACTTTGGACTTAATGGAATTTACATGAAATTCGAACTTTAACTGGTTATGAATGTATAGACCTAGGAATTTATTTTCTGTTATATTGTCCAGTATAGCATCATCCAAACTTATACCATCCAAGTTACACCCAAAAGAGACTATATGAGTCTTCGTAAGGTTCAAGGATAATTGATTTGAATCACACCAACATTTAATTATCTTTATATCATTTTTAACATTATCACTTAGGACCTTACTGTCCCTGTTATGCCAAAGTATGGTCGCATCATCCGCAAATAGGGTTAATCTGCCAGATATATTAATACCCGCAATGTCATTTATATATAACAAAAACAAAATGGGTCCCAAGACTGATCCTTGTGGTACCCCAAACTCCAATTCTTGATGCCCTGATACACGTCCCCCAAAAGAAACACACTGTATTATGTTTTCCAAATAAGACTTAAACCATTTCAACGGTGTCCCCNTAAAACCATACATTTCAAGTTTTCGCAGCAGTATTCTATGGTTCACGCAGTCAAACGCTATTGACAAATCACAGAAGACGGCTGCGGCAACCTCCTTCTCATTCAGTCTTACATGAAGATTTTCCAAGAATGAAAATATGGCATCACTTGTACCTTTTCCTTGTTGAAATCCAAACTGTTCCGATTTTAGAACACCATACTTGGTTAAGAATGCAATCATTCTTTTACCAGTTTTTCTATTATTTAAGACAATATTGGCAGCAGCGATATTGGTCTGTAATTCTATGCTAGGTCCTCTTCTCCCCCCTTAAATATTGGAATGACTGTCGCCATCTTCAGACAATCTGGAAACACCCCCTTACAAAATGAATCATTTATACAGTCTGACAGCACATACAATATGGTATGCGAAAGTTCAAGGAATATTCTTATTGATATATTGTCCCACCCTGTAGCTCCATTTCTCTTAATATCCAAAATGATTTTTTTCAGTTCATAAATGTCTGTTGGCAAAAAGAAAAATGAGTCGTATTGAACAGGTACATTTTTTAAGAATTCAGAATAACTCATACTTGAGGACAATCTGTTCTTCAAAGTAGCAGCAATGGAGCAAAAAAAGCTGTTCATTTCATCTGCTGAGAGGTTTGAATCTGAAGCGCACCGTATTGTTTTCTTTTTTCCTCTCAGTTCATTTACAACTTTCCAAGCTTCACTCTGCGTGTTGTCTTGTGTCCTTAGCACACTTAATCGTCTTTCTATAAATACGTCTGTAATTTGAGAAAACAATACCAAAATATTCATTAGTCATAAAATATTTTCTAATGTAGCAAAGAGACTTCATATTTCTGGCTGAAACCTTCAAACCCTTCGTAATCCAAGGCTTTTTTGACTTTTTTTTAATATTTTTAATCGGAAATGATTTATTAAATATTTGACATCATGATGTATGGAATGATTGCAAGGGATTCTCAGAATTTAGAAGAGAGCGCCAGTTTACATCATCACAAGAAAGCGAGAACCTTCGGTAATTTTTCCTTGTATACAGTCTTCCCTTTTATTCAGTTGTACTAGATACCTTGAGCCTAAAATTAAAATTACATGAAACCGCATCATGTTCTGATAGACCTGCTTGCAAAACATTACAGGTTAGTTTATCTTTAGGAAAGTTGGAACAGATATAATCAATCAAGGTTGATGAATGAGCGGTATTTCGTGTAGGTTTGTCAATAAACATGTGTAAGTTAAATGATTCTAATACATTTCTCAAATTTATAGTTTCAATTACTGGATATTCCGGTGAATGTCTGTATTAAGTCCTGTTACTGATATAACGAGAGGAACAATGATGACTCTTTCCTGTTGCTACAGCCTTTTTTATTTCCATTGCCAAGTCGGTGTATTTGGCGATCTTCTCACTGTATTCCGCTTGGATGTTCTCGTCGTTGGGGACAGCCATATGAATTAAATAAGTGATCTTTTCTTTTTTGGATTGAAAGCTGATATCGGGTCTGTTTGCGGGGAATGTTTTATCTGTGTGGATGTCAATGTCCCAGTAAAGCTTGTAGTCTTCGTTTTCAAGTATGGACGTTGGTGTATAATGGTAGTAAGGGTCTGTGTTCTCCGTTAGTTTGTATGTTGTGGCTAATGCTTGATGAACGACCTTTGCTGCTGAGTTGTGTCTCGCGGTGTATTCAGTTCCGGCCATTATTCTACATCCATTCGTTATGCGATCGACCGTTTCTCTCTGCTGGTTACATATCCTGACGTCTTTAATGGTTGTGACCTTGATGATGTGCTTTTGGTAGTTTCTGGTTGTCCTGGATGGCAGCCAGGGAACAGCTGCCCTTCTTGTAACCATATATATGAAAGCTTTTTATGTATGTGGTCTTGCTTTATGTGGTATCTGTGTCTTCCGTGGAGTGTTTTTGCAAACAAGGTGTTCATCTTTTCCAGTTGTGATTGGATGCTACTGTGTGGTCTGCTGCATGGCTCGTTTGAGACAGGTCAAGTGGTGTATAATTCTTCTGCCTTGTGGAAGTTAGTTTGTTTGTTGTGGAGAATTTTCTAAGTTTGTAAATTTGTTTTTTATTTAGCGATTGTATATCTATAATTCCCCTCCCTCCTTTTCTCTCGATGGTGAGTCTTTCCCTGCATGCGTTGGGATGTAACTTCCTGTGTTTGGTGAATTCAGGGCGTATGAGAATGTGAATGTTTTCTATGTCTGTGTGTGACCATTTAATGATACCAAACAAATACGTAAGAATAGGTATGGCGAAGGTGTTAATAGCTTTCGTTAGATTTCTGGAGTTCAGTTTTGTTTTTAGTAATTTTATGAGTCTGGTTTTAAATTCCATCTTGAACTCTGATTTGATATGAGTGTGGTTAATTTTGGTTGGTGCTTTGATGAGAGCCTAGGTATCTGTATGTTTCTTCTTTGAGCATGTTATTCGTGTGTTTAAGAGTGGATTGAGACAGAGGCAGAACTACAAAGCGCTGAGCGAATCTCCCTGGAATATACCTCGTCTGATGTAGATCTCTTCTGTTTCGATGTGTCCTTTTTGTGTTCTCTGGTTGATTTTAGTTTTCCACGTACTTATGATTTGTGTAACAAATTGCCTGATGTTTTTATTGACTGTATAATTCTAGCACTTTGGTTAGCCAACTGTGGGGTATCGAATCAAAGGCTTTTTTATAATCTATGTAACTAGTATGAAGGTTTCTATAATTTTTCCTGGTTTGTTCCATGATGACGCTGCCTATCATTAACTGCTCCTTGCATCCTCGGCTGTTTTTCCTGCACCCTTTTTGCTCTTGTTAGAATGTTTTTGTGTGCTAGATGTTATTCTGTTGTGTGTGTTGTGATTTACTGTGTGATAAACACTGTTTGTATCGCTCCGTTTTAAACCCGTATTCTCGGTAGTTAACTTTATTAAAAAATTGAGAATATTTGCACAGTAATTCATCTTTAAACCAGTGATATAATCAGATAATTTCAACTTGATTCAGGTGCATCCCTATTGTAAATTTTTTAAATATTATATATCCAGTATTAAACAGCAACAATAGGAATCCATGCAAAAAACATTAAGGAATTTATAACAATACTGTATTCGAGTCATAAACAATCTATAGTGTGTTTCACATATATAATTCATTAGTTTCAGCGTTATTCTCGGAATATATAGTCTGTTTCACTTGGTGGTACCATCAACCAAAAAATTCTGAAACTAACTCCAACAATGGAAAAGGTATTTAAATGTTGTGGAAATAAAGACTTTCGTAATTACTGTTGCGTGTGGTGTCTAAATGTTTTTCACCCAAGTTGTATGGAGAGGAGTGATTGGGTTGCTGTTAATGGCTACAGGATCTTTCGCTCTTTGGAATGCCAAAACGGAAGTATTGAAAATGAAACAAAGGTGGCTGATTTAAATAAAGAAAATAACCAACTCAGGTGTGAGCTAGCTCAAAAAGAGGCTCTTGTTAAGAGAATGAAAAGAATGACTCAGGACTTTGAGACAGATGTTTTTGAAGCTGACAACAAAAACCTAAATATAATTAATGAACAGAAAGCAACCATTAAGGACTTACATAGGAAGCTTGGTGAGAGGATTGAACGGATTAATAATATGCGAGAGGAGTTAGATAATTATATTCAAAAATGTACTATGTTAACCAATGATAAGAACCAAAATGACCTCCTGCAGAAAAATATGTTAGCAACCATTGACACATTGACAAAAAATAATGAAGCCTATGTGAATGAGGTAAAATCTCTTACAAATGAACATTTTTTACTCAACCAAAAAGATAATTCTTCTCAAACAGATTACGCTACTCAGTCAATTTTGTCAGAGATAGCCGAGACTGTGTTAAAACAGATATTTGAAGCAAAATTTGAGCTGCTTCAAAATGAAATAGTAGGTATTAAAAAAACGTTGCTGCAAAACTCATTTGCTAATCTGCAGTCCTCTACCGATAACTCAGTAGTTTCTCAGGTAGGTCAGCAAACAGGTAGTAACAGGGGCAATAGTACTCCAGCAGTAAATATTTCAGAATCTAATAAGGAAGGAAAAAATAAAAACAAAACCAAGAAACAAAATAATAGGAATATCCCTGGAACCACCGGACCAACAATTGGACATTTGGATATCCATCCTATTACACTATCTCAGGTGAGTAGTGCGGTGGGCTCTGCTATAGCTAATACAATTCCTAGCCAAAACCACAGTTTGTCTCATAGTGGTGAACACCCTGCAAACAACAACAATGGTAGTTCTGATATTGTAGCCTCTCAGGAAAACAGAGGCTTTACAGGTGTCCCACAAAAGGCATGGTTTTATGTGGGACGGGTGGCCGAGCATGTGACTATTGACTGCATAAAAGATTATATTAATGAACACTCTGGCATTTCAAGAGAAAATATTATAATACGACAGCTCAGCACAAAGTATAAAGTGCGTTCTTTTAAAATTGGAGTCGATATGAGTCACAGTAAAATACTTGAAAATGACAAATTTTGGCCTGATAGTATAGTTCACAGGAAATTTGACTTTCGTAAATCCTTGATATCGCATGGGAACGGGAATGGAAATGAAGCTGTCAGGCATAGAAACGAAAATTTTCGTCCTCATCAACGATGCCCAGGTCATCAATAGCAACAGAAATATTGGTTAAAACTAGCTGCACTCTGTACTATCAGAATGTAAATGGTCTCCGCACTAAAATGTCTGAACTCTGTGTAAACATCTCTAATCTCAATTATGATGTAATAATGCTAACAGAAACATCATTAAAACCTGATTTCAACAGTCTTGAATTGGGTTTTATGAATTATGTTGTATTTAGACAAGACCGTAATCAAGAGCTGACAGGCAAGTCTCGCAATGGTGGTGTACTGATAGCTGTCCATAAGCGTTATCAATCAAAGAAAATTCAGCTTGAAAGAATCTCCTTGCCGGAATTGGAAGAAATATGGGTGTCGGTTGAAAGTGAGGAACTCAAGCTAACACTGTGCTGTGTTTACATTCCCCCCGCGTCAAAGGCAGAAGTGTATCAAAATTATTGCGAAACTATGGAACAAGTCTTCGAATTAAATAGTTCGCATGTTTGTATTTTGGGCGATTTCAACCTGCCCAAAGTACAGTGGAGTAATGATCACATGGGAGTGCTTGTGGATGGTGTCACAGTTGCGGCCCAGCCATTGGCGGAAATGTTGCCATACCTTAATTTATTTCAGTGTAATGTGGTGCGTAATTCTTATGGTGTGATATTGGACTTGGTCTTGTGTGATATGTCCGAAATTAGTGTTAAGTGTGCGGAAGATTGTCTAGTAAAATGTGATCGTCACCATCCTGTGTTGGAAATAACCTTGCCTTGTGATGTGTCTAGTCCTGTATTGGAGTATGAACATGAGGTATATGATTTTAAGAGATCAGATTTTGTAAGTCTGGCTTCATACTTAGGTAATGTACACTGGGATTCTGTTTTTGAATCTATGAATGTAGATAAGAATGTTAGTCTGTTTTACTCAGTTTTGTATAATTTTGTAAATCTGTTTGTACCTTCAATAAAAATTAAAAGCAGATTTAAATTTCCTGTGTGGTTTGATGATGAATTAAAGCTAAATATACACATGAAACTTGAAGCCCATAAAAGATACAAACAGACTGGAAACTTAAATGATTATAAGAGTTTTGGTGATCTTAGAGCTAAGTGTAAGATGCAATCCAGTGCATGTTATTTAAAATACATTCAAGATATAGAGGAAGGCGTGCAGCAAGACCCAAAAAATTTCTGGAGATTTGTTCACAATAGGACTAAAGATGGTGATATTCCAGCAAGAATCATATATGGCGATCATGTGGTGACAGAGGGGAATGACGTGGCAGATCTCTTTGCCAGGTATTTCTCTTCTGTCTACACATGTTCATCATCCCAGGGTACCACTTTTAATACGGATAGTAATGCCTATGTCTCCATTAGCTCTTGCAGTGTGACAATCTCTAGTGTGTTGGAAAAACTATATAAAATTGATGTCAGCAAAGGCGCAGGGCCTGATAATATACCTCCTCTACTTCTTAAAAACTGTGCTTTTTCCTTAGCAAGGCCTTTATGGCTCCTGTTCAACCAGTCTTTATGTAGGGGGACTTTTCCAGATGCGTGGAAAACATCATATGTTGTGCCAGTTTATAAGAACATGGGAGATAAATCGAATGTAGAAAATTATCGGCCAATCACCCTGATCTCTCAGATTCCTAAATTGTTTGAATCATTAATTAATGATCACTTAACTTTTGCTTTTAGAAATGTTATATCAACAAGACAACATGGGTTTGTGGGTGGTAGGTCGATAACAACAAATCTCCTTGTATATCAGGATACAATATTGCAGGCTTTGGAGAAAGGCTATTCAGTGGAT
Organism: Kuschelorhynchus macadamiae; assembly: GCA_030620095.1. Classification (NCBI taxonomy): domain Eukaryota; kingdom Metazoa; phylum Arthropoda; class Insecta; order Coleoptera; family Curculionidae; genus Kuschelorhynchus; species Kuschelorhynchus macadamiae. The sequence goes on from JAUTXW010001845.1 coordinate 54,853, forward strand.
TCAATATACACTGATTTCTCCAAGGCCTTCGATAGGGTAGACCATAAGATACTGTTAAAGAAACTAGGCAATTATGGATTGGGAGGTAAGCTCATGGACTGGCTGAATTCATACTTAATCAACAGAAGGCAAATAATTAAAGTAAACAATTCATTTTTCTCCCATCCATACTTGGCTACATCTGGTGTCCCACAAGGGGCTCATCTTGCACCACTGTTATTTAATTTGTTTATTAACGATGCAGTTAACTGTTTTGAGCACAGCGAAGTATTGCTTTATGCTGACGATTTAAAGATATTTAGTTGTATAAACTGTCTAGATTCGGCACTGTGGTTGCAGGATGATCTCCTGAGATTTGAAGTATGGTGTAGGGAAAATAGAATGAGCTTAAACATTAAGAAGTGTAAATATATCCAATTTACCAGGAGCGTGTCACCAACTGTGAACACTTACTCTCTTGATGGTAATGAAATTGAATCTGTTAAGGTAATTCGTGATCTGGGTGTCTTGTTTGACCACAAACTGACTTATGTTGAGCATATTGATCTGTGTTGTAATAAGGCTCTTAAAATGTTAGGGTTTATTAAGAGACACACTCAAGATTTTAACAATCTGAATGCACTGAAAATGCTCTACATTGGCTTAGTTAGAAGTCACTTGGAGAGTAGTGTTTGTGTTTGGTGTCCATATGTCGCAATACATGTAAACCGGATTGAGCGCGTCCAAAATAAGTTCCTACGATATATAGCTTTTAAACTTAAGATTCCACTTGAAAATGTCAATTATGAAGATCTACGAACGCTAACAGGATTAACTACTTTGTCGCACCGTAGGAATAATTTTGACAAACTCTTTGTTTACAAAGTCATAACTGGTGTGATAAATAGTCCGGAATTGCTTGCGAGGTTTGGAATTCACGTTCCTGCTCGCTCGTTAAGATGCACCACTACTTTGGCCCTGGAACACCATCGTACTTTGTATGGTCAGAATTCCAGTGTGAATAGGATGAAGGCCAATGCAAATAGCATTGAGCTAGATATATTTAATTGTTCTTTGTATTGTTTAAAACGGACGTTGTAATATTTTTAATTTGTAAAAGTGCAGTCATTGTGTATGTTTAGTGTTTTTAAGTATTTTAGTCTCTTGACATGGTTATTTTAATACATACATGTTTTTTAAATAAGTGATAGTTCAATGTTATTGAATTATATATAGTTCTGTTTTGACATTGTTTATAATATTTTGTATTTTTTCTTTTTAGTAATGTATAACGAAAGTATGATTGGGCAAGTCCCGTAATAAATAAATAAAATAAAAAAAAAAAATAAAATATTCTATTCTCCTGGTAATTGTGGCTGTGTTGACGTGTTCTTAGTGTCCGAGTTTGTGAGTTTAAGGTATGTGATTCCTTGGATGAGAAAACTGGGGAATGTGCTAGGTTTTAAATTCATGAATTTGTCGAGTGAGAGCTTCATGTGTGGAGGTAAACTGTTTGTCCCAAAAGTTATGAATGTTCTCTGAATCTCCAGTTACGCGTGAATGCACTGTCTTCTTCTGCTTAATCCATGAGGCTACATTATTGTGTAGTTTCGGTTCTGACCAAATGCTTTTCCAGTACTCTGTGATTTCTTGTTTGGTCGGTGGTTCTATTACTCGTGCCTCCTCATTGCTTATGATTTTTTGGTAGAACTGTTTTTCGCTTCTTCGAAACAGGTTGTTAGCGTCCTTTCTTTCATTTCACTCTTTGTATCTTCGGAGTCTTACGGCATACACGTATTATGTTTGCTTGAGAGTGTCAAGGATTTCTGTAAGCGTGTGATCAGGAGATGTAGATTTTTACTACTTCATGAATTGGGTAAGATATTATTATTATTATTATTATTTATTGTCTATGAGATCTACATCCAAGACATAATATACAAGTTATAATTGCTCAGCTTACTTTTCTTTGCTTTGCTTGTTTTTGGTTGCTACACAAATCAGACACATAAATTTGCGCATTGTAATGGCATTACATGGTCAGAAGATTATCTTGAGTTTTAGAACCTACATGTTGACATACACACCTAGTGCTACCTTACTTACAACTGAGATAGTGCTTTTTGAACAGGAAATTTCTCAGATAAACCTACTATTTGCATATTTATATGTAATGGTTTTCTAGTTTACAGAAAAGACATAACTAATAAGACAATTTATATTTAACATCAAAACATTATTGTACATATACCTAATTAAAGCAATTATCTTTTATATAATACTATTTAAGCATAATTCTTAATGATTCGAAAATGATACTTGACTAAATTTAAAAAATCATTCCTCAAATATTATATAGCATTCCCAACAACAAATGCGTTTTTTGTATAGGCCTATAAAAAAAATATACACATCAAAATACACGTTTTCCAATGACAAAGTACTTTATAGCAATCATACATTTTACCAGAGGTGACAAGAGACAAAGATGACACCTAATTTAGCTTCAATCCGACATCTGTTACTACAATGGACCAGTGGCGGCTCGCGGGTGAAAAAGCAAAGGAAGTGCAAGCAAGAAAATATCGCAATAATTTTTTTTCCAGAATTTTTTTATATGTGGAGGGGGTAGAATATTTTTTACGACTTACCTAAATTTTGTATACTAAATCAACTCTCCTATCCTTCGTAGCAGCAAATTTATTTATAACATCCTCATAAAACGGATGAGTTGCCCTAATCTCCTCCAGAAATTCCTTTTGAACTGAAATATTGCCTAGAGAAGTAAGTCTTTCTTGAGATATTGTATTTCTTAAATAAGTTTTTACACGTTTGAGGCAAGAAAAACTTCTTTCCACCCAAACACAAAATAAGGAAAAACAGTTTATATCCTTCGGTAAAAATATCTTTATTTTCATTAATTTTTTTCACTTGATCTTGCAGCGATATATTCCAATTACTCTCATTGGCAAAAATAAGATCAAGCTCATTTTTAAGTCGTTGACTTCTTGAAAATATTTCACCATATAACTGCAACAAGTTTTCAAACTGGCCAGTCGGAAAATTTAAACTATATTCAGAAAATTTAGCAGAATCTGCCAAACATAAAAATGTAAGTTTTTCAGTCTTGAAATCTTAGTGTCATTTCCATTAAAATATGGTCCAATATTTCATAAAAAAGGGTTCTATACTTAGCCCTAATTTCTTCAGGTGAAAGCTTAGCAAGCTCACGTTTGAAATGATTTATTTCTGTAATAGAATTGCTTTATCAAACATGGTATTAAAAAAATGTTCATTTCTTTTTTTTACAGAGCGCCTCACGACAGCGTTTTATATTGGATAATTGTCACAGTTTGTAATAAATTCAAAGACGTCTTTTAATTTCCAGTCTTGAACAATCACGTTCACTAACTTCGAATTTGAAGACCAACGAGTTTCTGTAATTGTTGGCTATACGCCTCATAGATGGAGATGTAAGAGCATACGTTCGTTTGGCTGAGTGATGAAAAAAAATGAGGGAATACAACTAAGGCTTGCAAAAAAAATTCGACATTTAGAAATATTTTTTAGACTTTGCTGCATCACAAGGTTAAGACGATGCGCAAGACAATGGACAAATACAGCCTGCGGGGCTTTTTCTTTTATTTGTTTTTTAAGGCCATTTAGATGCCCAAACATCACACTTGCGCCATCGTAACATTGCCCTATTAATTTATGTTTATAGTCAAATTGGTCCAAAATTTGATCCAATAGAGAATATAAATTCTCCGACGTTCTATCGGAGCTGACATTATAAAATCCTAAGAATCTCTCGACTACTGAACCTTCTGAATTAACGTATCTTAAAATTACGGAGCACTGGGAGGTTTGCGTAATATCAATGATGTCATCCACTTGCACAGAAAAAAACTGTGTGTTCATTATTTCTTTTTTTACATGATCATTTAAATAATCAGAAATGCATTCAATTATTGCGTTTTGAATAGTTTTCGAGTCACCAGTAAAAACATTTTTAATTTTTTCGTGATGATCTTTTAGTTCTTGGGAACTTCTCGATATTAATAAGCGTCCTCGAACTATTGTAATTCAGGGTCGCGCATTATTACTACAACTTATCAAAACCTCTTAAAGAGTGCCTATTTTACCTAATATAGTGAAAAAAAAAGAAAAAAAAAAGAAAAAAAAAACTTGTACAAAATCCATTGTGATAGTGAAATAAATGGCTTCGAAATTGGACTTAACATCAAATGAGCTTACTTGCTCAAAATGCAAATCTCTGTGTTATTTCATAGACACTTCTAAGAACAAAGAGATTAAAGAGCTGTTTGGTGCACCCTGTGATTATTGCAAAAAGGTGTTCTGTAGAAATTGCAAAAAAATTTCGTCAAATGAAATCAGGGTCCTGACTACCCAAAGCAGGATGCTTTCCAATCACTGCTCAGAATGCCTGGAGTCTATACATAGTATGTTGAGTGATCTTGTTAAAATCAAGCAGCAGGTTGATAATTTAAGCTCGGAAACACAAGAACTGAAAGATAAATTAAACAACGCCTCAAACACCACCCCAAGCTATGCACAAGTGGTAGCAGACACAAAATGCTTAAAAGATCAAGTTGAGGAACTAAAGGAGTCAGTAAAAAGCCAACCTACAGTCTTGCCAAACAACATTCGGCCCCAAGCAGTCGAGATGACCATCGAAGAACTTAATGAGAGAGAGAAACGAAAGCAAAATGTTTTGATATTCGGAATTAAAGAATCCTCCAAAACTACATTTGAGGAAAGAACTAAGGATGAAGCAGACATGGCCAAGCAAGTTCTCTCAAAAATTGATGCCAACATAAAACTTGACAATATTAAGGTCAGAAGAATGGGTATTTATGATGGTACTAAAAAACGTCCAATAAGAATAGTTCTCGAATCCACTGAAGATGCAGCAAAAATCCTGAGAAATAAGACAAAACTAACAGACAAAGAGGTATATATTAAATATGATCAGACTAGAGCACAACTACAATTTCTAAGGGAAGTGCAAAAGGAGTTAGAAGACCGTAAGAAGGAGGAGCCATCTCTTATCATAAAGTATTTTAGTGGCATCCCAAAAATTATAAAACCTAAAACTACTCCAAAAAACTAAGTAATGAATACTCTACCATCTCTTTTTTCTACACTAACATAGGATCACTTGTTGCAAAGTTTGATGAGCTCTTAGTAGAAATAAAATGTAACGGTCCGGATATAGTACTTCTCACTGAAACTTGGCTACAAGCTGATATTACTGATGCAATGGTTACAATACCTGGTTACTCACTTTTTAGAGAAGATAGAAATGCAATAAGAGAAGATGGCAAAACAAAAAGGGGTGGAGGAGTTTGCATTTACATAAAAAGCACTATTCAGGGGCACAGAGTGGCATGTTCAAGGGTAGACAACCAACTCAGAGATATCAGCGAGTTGGACTCTGTATGGGTAAACCTCAAGATATCATCACTTGACCTGCTGCTGGGATGTATATACAGACCACCGTCCTGCTCAACTACTGACAACGTAAAATTTTGTGAGGCACTGGGAAGAGTGAGCGAGAGAGAAATATCCAAAATGATCTTTGGGGATTTTAATTACCCAGAGATTGATTGGCGAACCAAACAAGTAACACAGGCGAGTCATGCTGCAGAGGAATTCCTGTTTACCTATCATGACACCAGCCTATATCAGCTTATTGACTTTCCGACAAGACATCGACTAGACACCAATCCATCTCTCCTAGACTTGCTGTTGGTATCTGATGAAAAATTGGTTACAGACATTACTTCACAGCCACCAGTCGGAAAGAGTGACCATGTGGTTATTCTGGCCCACATCCAAGTGTGCCTGGATTTTAAACCAATAATCAAGGAAAAACACAAAAATTACTGGAAAGCCGACTACGAGCAAATTAACAGATACATTTCTGAGCACTTGGGTGATCTTGGAGGGGAAGGCTGCTATGAAGACTTTGAGGCAGTGGTATTGCATGTAGACACACATCATGTCCCCCTACAACAACATAAAAAGGTGTCAAAGAAGCCATGGGTCACAGAACAACATATTAAACTAATAAACAAAAAGAGAACACTCTGGCACCGTTTCAAGTCTAGCAAGGATGAGCAAGAGAAAAACAGATATCAAATCTTGTACAATAGTCTAAGGAATGACATAACTCAACACCTTCGAGAAGCGCGAGTGCAGTACGAGAACAACCTAGTCAACCAAGGACCGAAAAAATTTTACCAGTACTTAAACAACTCACTGGAATCAAGGCATGTAAACTTTGCACTATCCAATAGCAATGGTGAGACAGTAACTGACCCCTACAAGATTTCGGAGATATTTGCTGAACAGTTTTTCACAGTCTATGTCAAAGAGAACAACGGTTCACTCCCTGCATTAACACCTGAAACTAATTCAATAGTCTCGATAACAGACATTCACTTTACTGAGGAAAAGGTTGAAAAAGCCCTTGGTCACCTAAAATTGCAAGCAAGCCCTGGTCCTGATGGTGTTTCGCCAGTGCTGCTGAAGAACTGTAAGTCAGCATTAAGCAGACTACTGTCCCAAATTATGAATAGCTCTATGCAAACCTCAGAACTGGCCCCTAGCTGGAAGAAAGCTATTGTTATTCCTATATATAAGAAAGGAAATAAGTGCCTGGCCAGTAATTACCGTCCTATTAGCTTGACATCAATCCCCTGCAAAGTAATGGAAAAGATCATCGCTTGGGAACTAACAGAATTCCTAATGACCAACCACCAAAACCTCCTGGCAAATCAGCATGGTTTCTTGCCTCGACGCTCTGTTAGTTCCAACCTTGTTGCTAATTTGGAACTGTGGACCAAAGCGCAGGATGCTGGATATCCAGTAGACATAATATATCTGGACTTTGAAAAAGCCTTTGACACAGTGCCATTTGCAAGACTAATTTCAAAATTGCAGCACTATGGCGTGAGAGGAAAACTGCTGGAGTGGATCAGGCAGTACATAACTGGTCGGACATTTCAAGTCCGGGTAAATGGGTGCCTGTCTTCAAACTACAAAGTGCTAAGTGGTGTGCCTCAGGGTTCAGTTCTGGGCCCCCTGCTGTTCTTGGTATATGTGTCCGACCTATCAGAGAAAATGATGTGCAATGTGAGTATGTTCGCCGACGACACAAAAATCTTCTGTGATCCAACCATAGAGCATGGAGATCTGGTAGAAGACCTAGCCAAGCTGGAAAGTTGGACAAATGACTGGTTGTTACGTCTTAACACCGACAAATGTACAACACTGCATATAGGCTATAATAACCCAAGACTGGAGTACAGCATTAATGGCACTACGTTAATATCCGTGGGTGAACAGAATGACCTGGGCGTAACCCTATCGGAATGCTTGAAATGGGAGAGTCAGGTGGCAAAGGTGGTAAAACGAGCCAACATGCTGGTATACATGATTCGCCGTGCATTCCGTGAGATGTCCCAGGAAACCCTGCTACAAGCATATAAGACCTACATTAGACCAATTTTAGAACACGCTGTGGTGGCATGGTCCCCATACTTTCGCAAGGATATAGACCTTTTGGAGCAAGTACAAAGACGTGCAACTAAGATCCCACCAACCCTAAGGAATCTTCCTTACGAAGAGAGGTTAAAACGTCTTGGTTTGACAACATTGGAGGAGAGACGGAGCCGGGGAGATCTCATAGAATGCTATAAAGTAATACATGGCCACTACTCTTGTGAGATAGATTTTTCCATCGAAACACTAATACCAATTTAAGGGGACATTGCCTAAAACTGTGTTCAGAGAGGTGTCATAGACTCTCAAGAAAAGAGTTTATTACAAACCGTGTGGTGACCCAATGGAATAGCTTGCCCGAGGACATTGTGACCGCACCCAGTGTGAATAGTTTTAAAAACAGACTAGACAGTTTTCTAAAATGCTAACTATAAAAGTGCAATAAAAACCAAAGCATGTGTAAATAGTGTATATATTAAAGAAATGTGCAGTCTTACCGGCTTTGCCGTCTACTGCCTGACTTTATTAATAATAATAATAATAATAATAATAATAATAATAATAATAATAAATAAAAAGCTCTTTAAAATTCCCAGTGTTTATTGACTCGCTGCTCTCATCATGGCCGCGAAAGGCTAACTCCTGTTTTGCAAGGTACAAAACTGCGTCAATTAACAAGCACATAAATAGTCTATTTAACCGGACGTTTTCGTTAAAATGTATTTTATACAGTTTAGCATTTTCTTTTAAAGCATCAGCTATAGTGCTTTGATTTTTTACAAATGTTTTTAGCATTAATTAGCATTTTAAATGCTCCGCTGAGTCTTCATGTCTATGTAAAGACCTTCCTATATTTAACATACCTGCAAATCCTTCCTTATTCCACACTGAATATTTACTGGAAAATAATAAACACTGCGGTCGACGTCATCCCGAACGTGTTGTCATGGCAACGTAGTAGGAAAATCGTAAAGTAAACATAGCACCTCCAGCAAAGTCGAAGCGATTTGCGCCACTGTTATAGTTGTTATAATAAAGTTCGATTGAAAGTTTTAAAAAGACATGCCGCCAACGGTCATCAGGTGAATAAATGAATGTAAAAACTAAAATTTTAAATGATATATAATAAATATAGTTAGATGTTTTCTTGTTTATTTTTCCTGGTGAAGTAGCACTTCACCTACTTCACCTGAATAGCCGCCACTGCAAGGGACTCATTTTAAACTTCCAGCATCTTCCTAACTGCTATGTTTCTTTTATGCTGAGATTTTTTAGCAATATTCCTTTACATAAATAAAGTTAGTTGATTATTTTATATATTAAGTAAAAGTTCTTTTCTATAAATCCAATAACAGACTGTTGCTCTCAATCATAGAGAACAATTGGTATGATTTTAAAATATAACTGTAATTCATTATCAGATTCTACTTAAATATCACCTCTGCTAAATAACTGTAAGTTCGACTTGCCAATGTGTAAGCAACTACTAACATTTTCCTATTATTTTTTTACAAATCTAATAACTCTTCTTCATCTCCTCCAATAGCCTTCCAAAAAGCGGTAACCATTTGCTCTGCACAGTGCTTTCTCTGATTCATTGGAAGTGATTGCAAACTGTCTTTCATCATATGCAGGTGAGAAAACAATTCTGTGAAATCATCTTCTCCCAGGAGATCATCTGAAAACAACAGCACGTGGTAATAATGTTAAAATTATATATATATATATATATATATATATATATATATATATATATAGATATATATATATATATATATATATATATATATATATATATATTTATTTATTTACACTATTCTTAAACCATACTTTATACTAAAAGTTTTTATTTTTCTTGGGTATAGGTTCAACTAATGAAACTTTTTTTTTCTGCAACTTGCTCGACGTTTCGCTTCTTGTTTGAAGCATTTTCAACAGCATTTTATTGCATGTCTTGAAAACGACAATATTCTTTTAGTAATAATTTTGATGTTCTCATCAACACATATATATATATATATATATATATATATATATATATATATATATATATATATATATATATATATATATATATATATAGAAAGAATTGTGTAATACATTTCTGAAACAGACTATAGCGTTGACTAGATATTTAATCATTCTCTTTTCAAAGGTTCGTGTTATATGTTAGAGACATTAATACACCTCTGATTATGTTTGACAGAAGTGTTGCTGATAATTAGGTATTAAATCTTTTTCTTCTATAAGATACGATATAATACATTATTGTTCCAAAAACTTTGCAGATTGTTACTGAATACAAACACAATACCTGGTAAATCAGATTTTCCTACAGACACTGCTGAACTAACTTGACTAGGAACTTTCAGTTTATCTGATTTCAGAAAATTCGAGTTCTTAGTCTTTTTCATGACCAAATTCTACCATGTATGTGCCTGAAATTATAAAACATATTAAAAAAATTAAAAAATATAAAAAATGATCAACATTTTTTATTGCAATTTTGCGACAAACATTTGTTATACCTGTAAAGCCTCGATTACTCTGCACACTCCAAATTTTTCAGGAATTATGTCTTCTTCAGTATTTTGAATATTTTGCATATCAGAGGGATATAATTCTACGAGTTCAAAGCCCCTGTTGAGACACCACGTTGTAACATCATTTTTGTTTATTGTTGTTTCATCATTACAGTAGTTTGCTATGAGCAATTTAACCTGAAATTAAAAGTATAATTTATAATTTAATGTATAATGTATCAAATAGAATGTAGATAAATTAGTCAATAACATATAACAAAAATAAAAGATGGAATTTGGCAATCATTAGACATACATTTGAAGTAAAGTAAAAAATATTAATATAGAAATAGAGTTGGGTATCAAAAATTCTTTAAATATATAAAAAGATTGGTCATTAAGGATATTTTTCAATTTTCTAGCTGACAGCTTGTTGTACACCTGAATATAAACTAAATAAGCAGACTTTGCATACAAAAGAAACTTAAAAATACTCCTAAAATCTTCTAGATAACTTTAAAATTCACTGAAAGTCCACACAACAACTTCAAAGTCATCCTAAGTCATATTAAAGATTTCAAAATCACCTAAAAAATCATTAAAGACTTCAGACTCGCCTAGAACCTACTAAAGACTTTTAATTTATAAGTCACTTAAAAGATATAATTCATTCGTAAGTCACTTAAAAGACATATAATTCATTCAGATGTCCCTTATAATTCACAAAGACTTGTAAGTGCATGTACAATTTTTTTGGAGTTATCTGATCCTCAATATTATCGCATTTATTTAATTATTTATTTAAAATTTATTTAAGAGATGATGAAAGTTACAATTTAGTAAATCTATTAAATATTATCAGATATATCTACTTGGGCACATGAGAATTCAATTTTCTAGTCAAATCTCTTTATTTAATAAAGTCCTAACATTCACCCAAATAAAAGGCCAATCTAAATAAACAGTGTCAGAAAAAGAACATATCTAGAAGTTATTAGCTCAATGAAATAATCCTTGATGGAATCATGAAATGAAACACTGAGTAGAACACTTTAAAATAATTTACCTACAATAAAAATACAAATACTAATCTTTATTATTCCAAAATAAAAACAAAACATTTATAATAGAAAAGTCAAAAATTAATAAAACATCACAACTGAGAAATAAACATTAAACCACACCCTTCTGTCCCCTATTTACCTAGTTTGTGATAAAACTAAATTATTACAGTTTATAATAAATTAATCATTTAATAAAAGACATTACAAAAAAAGAGAAAACAACAGTTTTAAAACAATGTAAAAAAACAAGGTCATAAAATCTGTGATTTAAAAACTCCTCAGTATTATTGGGCTTTATGTCTATAATTAAACAAACTACAAAAATCCTTCAAAGTTTAAGCGTGTCTCATACAATGAACGAAAAAAATATATTTTAAGGATTTGTGCTAGGAAGATAAGTATTAAACTAGAGTATATTTCACAAACATACCTCTGGATCACACTCCGTTTCCAACTTTTCCCACTGCTTCAGATCATTGAGACCTGACTCCTTATTTGGGTCCATGTGTATTACTAATGCTTCGACTCGATTGTTGAACTCTTCATTACGTTCATAAGTTGCATGCATACCTATCAAATTCACTATTGCTGAATAATATTTAGTATCTAAAAATACATAGCTAGTTATAGCATCTGCTTAAATTGAAATGATACAGAGAATGGGGTAAATTAAGTTTTAAACCAACCAATTTTCCATGGTTGTTTAACAAGTCCTGAAGGCTGTTCGGTTGGGTTTTCCTTGGTAATAAGTTTTATTATCGATTTTGGTTTGGTATTACTCGAACTGACCACTAAAATGCTGGGTAAGTCGTTCATCATTGGAAAAAGTTTTTATTACTTTACTTATCCTAAGGTTTTGTTTTGATTTTGATTCGTTTTGAATTCCAAGTTTTTCCGAAATATTTGACAGTTCTCTACTTGATTAATTGGTTGGTTCAATTTCAATTTCAATCTATGTTTTTGGCACTGCACTTTGCAACTTGCCAGATTGCTATTGGTCCGGGGCTTATTTAGAGCTGGAGCAACCCTTCCAGATAAATTACACCTTATTCCGGTTTGGAGACGTTGTCGGTGGGATGAGCTCTGAGCTCCCGGTCACCCCGTGTATTTCAATATCTTTAAATTTGTCTTTCTTTATAGACCCTTCTAATGCATCTTGGCTTCCACTAGATGCCCCTTGAGAGTACTACTGGCCTCACGAGATGACCTTTTCTTTCAAGCTATCCCCTTACCCCTCCCACTCTCGCCACATAGCGGCCATTACGCTAATATTCTTTGTAGAACTGCGGCAGACGAACGGGATAGAATGCAGGAACAACTAGGCCTCACACGTTCACAGCGCTTGCTCCCGTTATAGCGGGGTCGTTAGTTTCCACTCTGAGCAGTTGAGTCTCCCGTTTCCCCCCGAAATAAAGCAGCAGAAGCGAACACGTGGAACCAGTTATGTTAATAACATAGATGTCTGCCCTCGACGAAACGAACCGGAAGACTATTGGTTGGTTTATTTTTTGTGGTTTAACTAAACTAAGTGTTTACCCAATTCTATTTTTATTTATTCGGTAAATGCCAGACTATAATCGGATACTCATGATCTTCCTGTGTAACTTATTTGCCGAATTTTTATTCCAACGGAAACTATGAAAGCCTAGGAAGGGCGAGTGGAAAGGAATACTAGAATTACTCTTTAAGAGTAGGGGCAGAAATTTACGTCTAGGGAATGTCAGCCAGACGAGCCCTACAATTTATCGAGGAATACAAACTTTGGCCATCCCCTTCACCTAAGAGGGTATAAGATGACGATAAGTGTGAATTTATCCTCTCCCCAGCCTGGTTACCTTGCTTAGTAGTATGTAATTAATTTTCAGAAAATATTTTTAATTACCAAAAAACTGTGTAATTTTTTACTACTGCTCTTTCTCGGCGATTTTCGTGATTTCTGGCACACTGGTAGATTTCAGCTCGCTGATGATGAATCTGAAGTCAAATCAATTCGGCAGCATTTCTTTTCCGAGTTATTCTTCTTCATAATTTCATAAACTTTTTAGTGGATTTTCCTTCTTTCTTTAGAAAATATCTTTTGATTAGGACAAATTTGATAGATGTGATTTTAAACTATGTTATTATTAAAAGATGTCTATTTTATTACGGATTTTTGTCTAAAAAGTCAATACAAATTTTTTCACACAAGCATTCTTATTAATTGCCTCCCGTACCGCACTTGTAAAATTCACAATACAACAGACATACATTCACTTTATCTAAGACACCGCGGACACATTTCTCCCACGACTGTTTCATTTGCCATCTGGAAATTAAACCTAGTAGACTTGGGAATGTGTAAATTAGTTTCGGGCAATATAAAAAGGGTTTATTTATTTTCAAACAAGCCGCCGTGATCTTGTGTCCAATCCTCGTGTGTGGACACTTTTTTTATTTTTGTTTTAATTAAGATAACAACAAAAAGTGGTTAGCCCAAAAAAGACTTACAACAAATGCTTCCACAAGTCTACTAGATTTAGAAATCATGCTTTCAAAGCAACAAACTATTTGCGCCGACGTCACCGTTACTTTACTTGCCTTTAAATGCGGACCGAAGCCCTAAAGAGCTTCGTTAAGCGTGGAATACAATAAAAATTACGTCGTTTCCGGGTATTTACGTCGAACTTCATTTTTCTTTATTGTTTTGTTAAATACTCCTCTGAAATATAGGTTATAAACCGTTATGATTAGTTCCAACGTCAAAATGATCACCCATTCTTATATCACAAATCTTTACTTCCTTTTAAGATTTATTTCTGTGGGTTGGTTTTTACGTTTAACGTTTAAGGGAGTTCCATTCTGTTTCAAGTGTAAGCATTATCTACTAAAAAACTATTTTTTATACGAGAAGCTAAATATCAAACTATTCCGTAACTTGTTCTTGTTAAACACGGTTACGAATTTGCCGCTACTCAAAAAAGTAGTTTCTGAATACACTCCTTTTATTCAGAATACGCTTACAGGTACAGTTAAGAATAATTATGTTGATTGTGGTAGTTTGGTAAATTAGATAAAAAATTGAAGTAGGTAGTTTGGGTAATTATGCAGTATAGCGTCACCTGGGCGATTTGAACGGTTTTTAATACGTGTAGTAGATTTTGGGACTCTGATGACGAATCCGAAGTTACATTTATTGGGTAACATTTGGTTTCCGAGATATACGCCGTCAAAATTTACCAGCTTAATACAGCTTTTGACTTGATAGGTGGATCTGCCCGTTAGGATAGCTTCAAGTTTGCCAATAAAACTATCATTAAAGCGTTATTTGTCAATAGAACCATTATTAAAGCCATGATAAATATTAAAAACTGACGGGCAAGCAATAATAAAAAATATACGTTTGCTAACTTGATAACAGTCACTTGATTTTAGACGCCCGCAGATATTTCCAGTCTTTGTTCCCTTGTGTCGCTAAAACAGTCATTAACAGTTTAATAGGTGATATTAATTGATTGTATTTCCTTGGGAAGTTAACACCTATACATTTTAAAGTGACTGTTGTGGTTAGTGTTTTGTGTTGATGCTCTACGTGCAAGTAATTAGATTTCTAGATTTTTATGTTATGAAAAAAAAGTTTTAATCGAACATTTTTAGGCTTATTCTGAAAGCAGAACTAGGGTAGACATAAACTCCTAAAACCAGAACAAAAGAGTACTAAACAATCTTCTTGCTCCAATTCAGGGTATTTTATATTAATATCTTTAAAAAAACAATAAAATTAAATACAAAATAGGATCGGCTGTTTCAGGAATATCATTTCCAATGAAAATGCACTCACATATATATGAATGCACTTTTATGAAATGTCAATTTTAACTTGGAGTTCGAAGTGAATGTAAATGTACCTTTAGAATGCTTTCCTTTTTATTTGCGATCTTCTTCTTTCTTTGTTCATATAGCGTCAAACTAAATTACTGTTTTTTCCAAAAAAAAATTCTATAAATTTGACAACCAGGAATAAGTGACCTGTCAGAAACAGTTGTCGTTGTCTTCGTGCCTAATTTTTTAGCTGTCAAAACTAGTTTAAAGTTGTCCCTGTTAAAAATGGCGTAAAGATTTTTGTTTAGAAATTAGAGGTATTTCTAGGGTGTGGCTGTTTAAACAAAATAAATAAACATTAAAGGAATGCGATCGGAACTAGTCAGCAAATTTCAGTATATATCGGGTTTAATTATTGCTTTTTAACAAGGTTGAAGAAAGAAGGCAACCAGGAGATAACTTTGACCCTGCAGCAGTTGAGTGAGTAATTCCTTATTTAAAAAAATTGGTAATTGTCGAAGATGAAAAGAAAAGCAGCCAACATTCTAGTGGATCTATGGTGTAAATAAACAATGTCCAGACTAGCCGATTATTTTGTTATTGTTGGATATGATCACGAAAAAGAAAGTAAGTATATTTGTTATAAAATTTTATGTTTATCTTAATTTAAATTTATCTGTGTGCTAGTTTATAGAAGGCTATCTTCATTCTTCTCTGTTTAATTTTATTAAATGTGAATATTTACTGATTAGTTTGTTTAAATATATATTCTTATTTTTTTAATAACAAATAGTTTAATTAAATCACAAAATAAAATTGACTAAATACTTTCATTGTTCTGTGATGTGTAAATATTCAACGTTTTGGTTCTTTATTACCACAAAAGAAAAGTATATACTTGTTATACTTGAGTGATTCTTAATGCTTCACAGTTACAAGAAAGGAAGTAGGCATTATTTTGGGATACTTTTTTATAGCATCATTTCTTTACATCCAGTAAGCAACAGCCTAGAATGTAATATTTTTTTCTCACTGATTTTAGGTAATGTTATTACCACTGTTAGATGGGTACTACAATACATCTGACAAAAGTTACCATACTTAGTTGATCTACCTTTATGTTATAATTATTACATATTTGAATTTTTACAGCTACTAAAAGTTAATTATCCACCAATAATTCTGTGACATTATTATATATTTGACCACATTCCAGTGGTAGTTCAATACAAAACTTATTTGGATGTATTAGAGTGGATTCAAAATAGACATTTGCATATTACAGCTTAGTCCAAATCAAAGTCAAATATGCTTTATTATCATAAGAAAAAAATTCTCATTGACAAAGCTTTAAGTTAACCTATTAGTATGAGACAATTATAAAAAATGTTATATAAATATAAAAAAAAGGAAAACAACACTTTATGTGGAAAAAGTGAATAAAACACTATAATAATTACAATAAAGAACACATATGTGATGCACTGACAGTAAAAAAAAGATTTATAAATATAAAATAATAAGAGGTAACTAAATATTTATTTAATTTAAAAAAAACAGTTGTTTTGCAAATCATATCTCATTTATAATTAATAAGAAAAATATCAAAATTCAAAAATTCCACCACCATATTCAAAAACATTTTTCTGTGCTTACTTAGATATCTGAAGGAATTTCTGATTTCTTTCTGAGATATTGAATGGGTAGCCTGAGTAATTCTGCCTTTTAGCACTTCAATATTGCTTGGTATTGGAGCAGCATAAACAATTTGTTTTGAACAGTCGCATTGAAATGGCCGCAGTTAAATCAGGGCTCCTTAGGGGCCACAAAATTGGGCCATTTCTTTCAATCCATCGTGAACCAAATTTGTGGTTAAACCATTCTGTTACTTCAGGAGTGCAATGGGCTAGACAACCATCCTATTGAAAATAAATTTTTTTTGGAAAAAATTGAATGGCAAATTTTCAAGTTCATTGCTAAAAAATGTATCCATCATTTCTAAGTATGATATTCTATTGCAGGTGTTGTTCTAGAAATACTGGCCTATAATGCCAGGGACAGATATTACACCCCATTATTCTAGGGTGCTGGGATGGTGCAGTTACATTTGTAGAAAAAAAGTAATGTGATAAAACGGATACGCTTAATTTAAAATCTTGTATTTTTGCTTGGGGTTTAATTCAAAACATATTTAGTATTTGTACTTTTGACAGAAATTTATAAACAAGGTATGCTTTTTACGCTAAACAACAATTTTGTATTTTTTATGCCCGCTGGATAAAAAATTAAAATTTTGATAATGGGAACCTTATTCATTAAACTTTTATCATTAGTGCCTTTTTTTATGTTTTTCAAAATGAGGCATTTTTACTCTTCCACAAAATAACATTTTTGTATATTTTATGCCTTCTGTATAAAAAATTAAATTTATGATAATGCGAACCTTATTTATTTTTCAAGCAAAAAATTTTATCAAGATTAGCTTTTTTTTTTCTTTCAATTCTTAGTCCATTCGACCTCTTATAAAGGTCCATCCATTGACACTGTATACATATAATTATCTGGTAATACAGTTTTAAAATTTTATTTAGTTTATTATTATTACTATTGTTATTTATATGACTTCTTGTCTCACAGTATTCTTGTGTCAGTCAGTACAAAAAATAAAAAAAGGAAATGGAAAAAAAAACCACTATTGTGTATTAAGAAATGATCTAACTATGCTACATGTTTTCAATATGACTGATTTCTGGATGTTCCTGTGAATGTCTGTATTAAGTCCTAATTGAGAGGAACAATGAAGACTCTTTCCTTTTTCCACAGCCTTTTTACTTCCATTGCCAAGTCGGTGTATTTGGCGATCTTCTCACTGTATTTCGCTTGGATGTTCTCGTTGGGGACAACCATGTCAATTAAATAAGTGATTTTCTCTTTTTTGAATTGAAAGGTTATATCGGGTCTATTTGCGGGGATTGTTTTATCTGTGTGGATGTCAATGACCCAGTAGAGCTTGTAGTCTTCGTTTTCAAGTATAGATGTTCAAATTCAAATTCCTTTATTCACAAACAGATCACAGTGTGACATGTGTTTCGTCGAAGATTATAAAAGTAAAATATATATAATAATATAATAGGTTAAGAATAATACTACAACATACCTAATCAAGTTAAAAGTGAATAAAATAGTGTAAAAGTTAAAATACAAATACAAAATACAAGTCAGAATATTTCAAGATCATACAAAGTTTCTAGAGAAAAACTCATTCAAACTGTAAATGGGATCCCTACAAAGGAAGTCAAATAGTTTTCTTTTAAAAGATTTTAAATTTATAGTTCGTCTGAGTTCAATCGGCAAGTGATTATATATTTTTAAGGGCATTACAAGGGAACTTTTAGCAGTTGCAGTCAGTCGAACAGCCGGTAGTCTTAAGTCGGAACCATTTCTGAGTGGATAGCAGTGAGGCATGTCATCAACCAGAGTAAAAGAGTTAAGATTCTTACGAATGTACGGGGCACATTGAAGTATATAAATTGATACAACTGTCAACAGTTGAAGATTTGAGAAGAGTGGACGACAAGATTCCCTTGATCCCCTGAAGAGGATTGTTCGAATAATCCTCTTTTGTGCAACTAATACCTCATTCACTCTCAAGCAATTTCCCCAAGCTACTATAGCATAATTTAACAAGGAATAGAGGTAGGCATAGTAATAAGACCATAGTATGCTTCTATCAACTACTGCTCTTAGTTTCCAAATGACAAACGAATGGGTAGCAAGTTTTTTAAGAATATAGTCGACATGACCTGACCAATTTAAGTTACAATCCATGATGATGCCTAGGAACTTAGCAGTGTTAACATTGCCCATATCATTACCACATATATTTAGATTTAGACTTGTGTCATTTGCACGGGTACTGAACAGCATTAAGAGTGTTTTTTGTAAATTGAGGACAAGATTGTTCAATCTGCAATAATCAAGCATTTGCTCAATGCTGACCTCCGCCAATCTCCTTATCTCAGCCAAAGAAACACCTGTTATGACAGAAGTTATGTCACCTGCATATATAATATTAGGTCCCAACAAAGCTGACTGAGCAATATCAGCAATATAGACGAGGAATAATAAGGGTCCCAGCACACTTCCCTGTGGAACACCTGTAGGAACGTCTGCTAATTCAGATTGATACTTCTGGCCATTCACCAGCAGTATGACTTTTTGTTTCCTGTCAAACAGGTATGTCTCAATCCATTTGAGTGGAATACCCCTCACTCCATAACGTTCTAATTTACATAATAAAACAGAGTGATTGACCAAGTCAAAGGCACGAGAGAAATCAAAGAAAACACTCATGGTGGCACAACCTTGATCCAACGCCCGAACGAGTTCCCCAACAAGGGAAACAATAGCATCAGCCGTTGAGCAGCCCCTTCGAAATCCAAACTGAGTACTAGGTATAATCCTATTTTTATTCAAGAAGTTACTGAGTCTGTCATAAAATGCTTTTTCATATATCTTAGAGAATGCAGTCAAAAGTAAGATTGGTCTATAGTTATCTATTCTATTAATATTACCCTTTTTGTGTATAGGTCGAATAATAGATGTTTTTAGTTGAATGGGAAGTATACCTTCTTTAAAGGATTCATTTATTAGGTAGGTAAGGACTGGAGATATATGCTCTGACACTTTTATCAACAGCGAGCAAGGAATATCATCAATACCACCAGAGTGCTTATTTGAGATTGAGTTTAGATATGTGTGTACCTCAAGTTCATTAACTGGCTGGAGAAACATTGACTCGTCACAGGTTCCCATACTAAGTCCAAGATCACTCGACTGACTACTGGACAATTGCCTTATACTCTCAATGAAATAGTCATTAAACCCTTTAGCTGCAAGACCGTAGTCATAAATAGTACTATCATTCATTTTTTTGAAAAAAGTTGGATATGAAGGCTTTTTAGCTGAGAAATCCAATTCATTACTTATTATATTCCATGAAGCTTTCATCTTATTTGAGGAATTATTGTAAATATGTGAATAAACATTTTTTTTACTGTTTGCAATGAGTTCTCTATGTTGGTGTTGGTGTATAATGGTAGTAAGGGTCTGTGTTCTCTGTTAGTTTATATGTTGTGGCTAATGCTTGATGAACGACCTTCCCTGCTGAGTTGTGTCTCGCGGTGTATTCGATCGTTTCTCTCTGCTGGTGACATCTCCTATACTTCTCGTCTTCAATGGTTGTGTCCTTGATGATGTACTTTCGGTAGTTTCTGGTTGCTATGACTTTGTCCTGGATAGCAAGCAGGAAGCCTTCTATTTCAGGGAACAGCTGCCTTTCTTGTAACCACGTATACGAAAGTTTTTAAGTATATGGTCTTGCTTTATATGGTATCTGTGTCTTCCGTGAAGTGTTTTTTCAGACCGGGTGTTCGTCTTTTCTAGTTGTGATTGGATGTGACTGTGTGCGTCTGCTGTGTGGCTCGTTTGAAACAGGTCGAGCGGTGTATAATTCTTGTCTGCCTTCACTATTGCCTTGTGGAGGTTAGTTTGTTTGTTGTGGAAGAATTTTCTGAGTTCGTACATTTGTTTTTTATTTAGCGATTATATATCTATAATTCCCCTTCTTCCTTCTTTTCTCTCGATGGTGAGTCTTTCCTTGCATGCGTTGGGATGTAACTTCAGATCAAATCAAATCAAATAAGCTTTATTGTTAGAAGATTTACACATCTCATGAACAAAGCACATTAAAACACTAATCAAAATCTAAATAATAAAATTTAAATTTCTTTAAGCTGTAAATAACTAATATAAAATTGGACCAACAATACCGTACATTTAACAATGACAACACAATAAATATTTAAAATATCAATTAAAATACAAATACAAAAAAAATAGAGGGACTATAATACAAAGTATAAAATACATTCACAGGTATGGTGAATTGTGACAAATAGAACATAAAAAGTTGAACTACATAAAATTGTCTGAGTAAATTTCATTTACCGTATAGTAGGCTTTCCCAACCAATAATTTTTTAACCTCTCTGGAATTTTTTATAACAGGTTATCTGTCGAATCGGTAAAGGCAGTTTATTAAAAAGTTTTTTACCATTATAAAATATTGACTTTTGGGTTAATGTACTGGATGGTATTGGCAGATGAATAGAATTTGTATTTCGGGTATTGTAAGCCGAGACATGGGAGTTAATTTCACTCCTAAACTTTTTAAACATCAATGAAACCGTTTCAAAGATAAAAATGCTTGGCAGGGTCAATATTTTTTGTTGGACAAATAAAGATCTACAGGTATCTGTACAGGGTGGTCGAAATTGGTCTGTTTTAACAGAGAAAACCTATTTCCTGACTAGATAGAGCAAAACTGACTTAGGTGTCATGGGCTCGATTTCTGAGAAATGTTTAATGGCAAAAACCGCCTGCCGATATTTTCACTTTCAACTGAGATATAGGGCGTTTTTCAATTTTCGGCCATTTTGAAAATTGTCCATAACTTTTTTATTTTGCGGAATATTAGCATTCTGCAAAGACATTCTAAAGGCACTTTTTTATGTGCAATCCAGTGGCATACTCAGATTTTTTCTATAGTTGTCCGTTTTATCATAAATAGGCAAAACTTTTTTTTCTCAAATGGAAATCATAGTTGGCTATAAATTATAAAAAATGCTCGCGTTTAGCCCTTTTCAGTGATATAAAGTTGTAGGTACTTATTTTCAAAAATAACGAAAATATTAGGTGTTTTTGGTTTACATCGAAGTAGGCTTTGATTTGTGATGACAATATCTCAATTATGTATTGTTAAGATTTATAGTTTGTTAGCAACTTAAACACAACTTTAAATAACACTAGCTAACGTTATTTTAATTATTTATTATTAATTTTTTTTATTTTTTTTTGTTTACATAGCAAAGTTGAACAAAATTAACAAACTAAACTACTATTTACAGCTACAAGTGAAAATAAAAAATAATTATGAAAATCTAGGTATTTAGTTAGATAGGTTTCTGATAAATATATTTAGAGAAGTTGTTCAAATTGAGCCCCTCCCTGTTGAATACAAACTAAGCATCTTTTGCGTACCGAGTTGCAACTATTTATTAGTTCAACTGGGCTAATAGATGCAAAAGCTTGCCTAGTGGCCTCTTGCAATTCTTCTTTTGTGTGAAAGGTTCTTCCTTTAAATATCAAGTCCTTCAATCTTCCCCACAAAAAAAAATCTAAGGGAGTTAAGTCACAGGACCTAGCAGGCCAAGGTATGGGGCCCCACATACCAATCCAATTTTCTCGAAATTCGAAGTTTAAAAGATCAGTTGTGATCCTTGCATTGTGCGGGGGACAACCATCTTGTTGATAGTAGATATTTCTGGCATCAGCTAAAGGTATGTCTTCCAACAAAGGGACAATATATGTGCGCAAAATATTTACATAATCATCTGCAGTTAAATTTCCATCGTAAAAATAAGGTCCCACAAATCTTCCTCGGAATATCCCCACCCATATATTGAATCCACACCGACCTTGCCGGTCTTGTTGCACAACTACGTGTGGATTTTCAGTGGACCAGTGATATGAATTATATCTATTAAATATACCAGAAGTATCTACTCTGGATTCATCACTCCAAATAATATTTAATGGAAAATTCTCATTCTCCATGAATTTTTGCTCATACCACTGACAAAATCTCAATCTTCTAGCGGCGTCCCCTTCACGGAGTTGATGAACTCTTCTCGTTCTGTACGGTTTGAATTTATGTTTTTTGAGTATTTTTAAAACGGTAGTCTTTGGAACATTCGTTATATTAGCCAATGTTCGAGAGGAGGTGCCAGGATGATCTAATACCTCACCAATTATATTTAGCTGCTGGATTTCCTTTTCTTCCTTTAGTTCATAATGTCTTGTTCTTAACTTTTTAAAACTTCCGTAATTTACTAAATTACTTTTTAATGTTTGATAAATTCGGTTATCCGGTTGACGTCGCTCGGGAAATGTATTAAAATATAATTCACTAGCTGCTTCAGGAACTTCGTTAGATAATATGTAACATTTTAACATATCATACTTTTCATAATTCTCAAACATATTTTGTCAGCAACTTAACACAACTTTATAAAGATAACACCAAAACGCAATAATTACACCAGACTACAGTAATCTGACAGCAATATATTCAAAATATTGAACGCGCGTCATTATTCCAAGGCCTACTTCGATGTAAACCAAAAACACCTAATATTTTCGTTATTTTTGAAAATAAGTACCTACAACTCATCAGTTCAACGATGGTCATCTCGACAGCAGTCGAGATGACCATCGAAGAACTTAATGAGAGAGAGAAACGAAAGCAAAATGTTTTGATATTCGGAATTAAAGAATCCTCCAAAACTACATTTGAGGAAAGAACTAAGGATGAAGCAGACATGGCCAAGCAAGTTCTCTCAAAAATTGATGCCAACATAAAACTTGACAATATTAAGGTCAGAAGAATGGGTATTTATGATGGTACTAAAAAACGTCCAATAAGAATAGTTCTCGAATCCACTGAAGATGCAGCAAAAATCCTGAGAAATAAGACAAAACTAACAGACAAAGAGGTATATATTAAATATGATCAGACTAGAGCACAACTACAATTTCTAAGGGAAGTGCAAAAGGAGTTAGAAGACCGTAAGAAGGAGGAGCCATCTCTTATCATAAAGTATTTTAGTGGCATCCCAAAAATTATAAAACCTAAAACTACTCCAAAAAACTAAGTAATGAATACTCTACCATCTCTTTTTTCTACACTAACATAGGATCACTTGTTGCAAAGTTTGATGAGCTCTTAGTAGAAATAAAATGTAACAGTCCGGATATAGTACTTCTCACTGAAACTTGGCTACAAGCTGATATTACTGATGCAATGGTTACAATACCTGGTTACTCACTTTTTAGAGAAGATAGAAATGCAATAAGAGAAGATGGCAAAACAAAAAGGGGTGGAGGAGTTTGCATTTACATAAAAAGCACTATTCAGGGGCACAGAGTGGCATGTTCAAGGGTAGACAACCAACTCAGAGATATCAGCGAGTTGGACTCTGTATGGGTAAACCTCAAGATATCATCACTTGACCTGCTGCTGGGATGTATATACAGACCACCGTCCTGCTCAACTACTGACAACGTAAAATTTTGTGAGGCACTGGGAAGAGTGAGCGAGAGAGAAATATCCAAAATGATCTTTGGGGATTTTAATTACCCAGAGATTGATTGGCGAACCAAACAAGTAACACAGGCGAGTCATGCTGCAGAGGAATTCCTGTTTACCTATCATGACACCAGCCTATATCAGCTTATAGACTTTCCGACAAGACATCGACTAGACACCAATCCATCTCTCCTAGACTTGCTGTTGGTATCTGATGAAAAATTGGTTACAGACATTACTTCACAGCCACCAGTCGGAAAGAGTGACCATGTGGTTATTCTGGCCCACATCCAAGTGTGCCTGGATTTTAAACCAATAATCAAGGAAAAACACAAAAATTACTGGAAAGCCGACTACGAGCAAATTAACAGATACATTTCTGAGCACTTGGGAGATCTTGGAAGGGAAGGCTGCTATGAAGACTTTGAGGCAGTGGTATTGCATGTAGACACACATCATGTCCCCCTACAACAACATAAAAAGGTGTCAAAGAAGCCATGGGTCACAGAACAACATATTAAACTAATAAACAAAAAGAGAACACTCTGGCACCGTTTCAAGTCTAGCAAGGATGAGCAAGAGAAAAACAGATATCAAATCTTGTACAATAGTCTAAGGAATGACATAACTCAACACCTTCGAGAAGCGCGAGTGCAGTACGAGAACAACCTAGTCAACCAAGGACCGAAAAAATTTTACCAGTACTTAAACAACTCACTGGAATCAAGGCATGTAAACTTTGCACTATCCAATAGCAATGGTGAGACAGTAACTGACCCCTACAAGATTTCGGAGATATTTGCTGAACAGTTTTTCACAGTCTATGTCAAAGAGAACAACGGTTCACTCCCTGCATTAACACCTGAAACTAATTCAATAGTCTCGATAACAGACATTCACTTTACCGAGGAAAAGGTTGAAAAAGCCCTTGGTCACCTAAAATTGCAAGCAAGCCCTGGTCCTGATGGTGTTTCGCCAGTGCTGCTGAAGAACTGTAAGTCAGCATTAAGCAGACTACTGTCCCAAATTATGAATAGCTCTATGCAAACCTCAGAACTGGCCCCTAGCTGGAAGAAAGCTATTGTTATTCCTATATATAAGAAAGGAAATAAGTGCCTGGCCAGTAATTACCGTCCTATTAGCTTGACATCAATCCCCTGCAAAGTAATGGAAAAGATCATCGCTTGGGAACTAACAGAATTCCTAATGACCAACCACCAAAACCTCCTGGCAAATCAGCATGGTTTCTTGCCTCGACGCTCTGTTAGTTCCAACCTTGTTGCTAATTTGGAACTGTGGACCAAAGCGCAGGATGCTGGATATCCAGTAGACATAATATATCTGGACTTTGAAAAAGCCTTTGACACAGTGCCATTTGCAAGACTAATTTCAAAATTGCAGCACTATGGCGTGAGAGGAAAACTGCTGGAGTGGATCAGGCAGTACATAACTGGTCGGACATTTCAAGTCCGGGTAAATGGGTGCCTGTCTTCAAACTACAAAGTGCTAAGTGGTGTGCCTCAGGGTTCAGTTCTGGGCCCCCTGCTGTTCTTGGTATATGTGTCCGACCTATCAGAGAAAATGATGTGCAATGTGAGTATGTTCGCCGACGACACAAAAATCTTCTGTGATCCAACCATAGAGCATGGAGATCTGGTAGAAGACCTAGCCAAGCTGGAAAGTTGGACAAATGACTGGTTGTTACGTCTTAACACCGACAAATGTACAACACTGCATATAGGCTATAATAACCCAAGACTGGAGTACAGCATTAATGGCACTACGTTAATATCCGTGGGTGAACAGAATGACCTGGGCGTAACCCTATCGGAATGCTTGAAATGGGAGAGTCAGGTGGCAAAGGTGGTAAAACGAGCCAACATGCTGGTATACATGATTCGCCGTGCATTCCGTGAGATGTCCCAGGAAACCCTGCTACAAGCATATAAGACCTACATTAGACCAATTTTAGAACACGCTGTGGTGGCATGGTCCCCATACTTTCGCAAGGATATAGACCTTTTGGAGCGAGTACAAAGACGTGCAACTAAGATCCCACCAACCCTAAGGAATCTTCCTTACGAAGAGAGGTTAAAACGTCTTGGTTTGACAACATTGGAGGAGAGACGGAGCCGGGGAGATCTCATAGAATGCTATAAAGTAATACATGGCCACTACTCTTGTGAGATAGATTTTTTCCATCGAAACACTAATACCAATTTAAGGGGACATTGCCTAAAACTGTGTTCAGAGAGGTGTCATAGACTCTCAAGAAAAGAGTTTATTACAAACCGTGTGGTGACCCAATGGAATAGCTTGCCCGAGGACATTGTGACCGCACCCAGTGTGAATAGTTTTAAAAACAGACTAGACAGTTTTCTAAAACGCTAACTATAAAAGTGCAATAAAAACCAAAGCATGTGTAAATAGTGTATATATTAAAGAAATGTGCAGTCTTACCGGCTTTGCCGTCTACTGCCTGACTTTATTAATAATAATAATAAATAATAATAAAACTTTATATCACTGAAAAGGGCTAAACGCGAGCATTTTTTATAATTTATAGCCAACTATGATTTCCATTTGAAAAAAAAAAAGTTTTGCCTATTTATGATAAAACGGACAACTATAGAAAAAATCTGAGTTAGCCACTGGATTGCACATAAAAAAGTGCCTTTAGAATGTCTTTGCAGAATGTTAATATTCCGCAAAATAAAAAAGTTATGGACAATTTTCAAAATGGCCGAAAATTGAAAAACGCCCTATATCTCAGTTGGCAGTGAAAATATCGGCAGGCGGTTTTTGCCATTAAACATTTCTCAGAAATCGAGCCCATGACACCTAAGTCAGTTTTGCTCTATCTAGTCAGGAAATAGGTTTTCTCTGTTAAAACAGACCAATTTCGACCACCCGGTACATCCAGCTTTGCACAAGTATCTTACTGCTCTTTTCTGTAAGATAAAAACAGAGTTCCTGTGTTTAGTGAATTCAGAGCGTATGAGAATATGAATGTTTTGTTATTATTATTATAGCCATATAGTATTCATACTAAAATTGTATATATATTCCTGTTTAACACTTGATTTTTGTACAAAATTTCAAGTCCACATTGGATAAGTAGTTTTTTGATACTGAATTTTTAAACATTTTCATTGGACCACCATTTTTTTCTGCCATATGGGATTAACACAAAAGTTACCAGTTTATCCATATATCACACTTTATCTTTGGGCAAATTTTGAGACCCGTCCGATTATTAGTTTCTAAATAGCAATTTTTTTTTCTATTTTGTGAGGCCTCCGTTTTGTTCTGCCATGTTAAATTTGTACCAAAATATATTCTTTCATCCACTTATGACCCTTGATTTTTGATGAAAATTTTAAGTCCATTGGCAAAGTAGTTTTTGAGCTATGCCATGTACAGACATAACATATCGAGACATTTTGGTTATGAAAGAAACAAGACAAATATTCTTGAATAATTGAATAAGGAATAGAAAGCATACATAACTTTATGTTATTTTTGCAATAGAAGGTATATATTGAAAACTAGCCAACTCTTGCTATGACCATATCTACATATTTTTTAAAACTATTGTATTTATATATATTACCGAGCATATTACTTCCCTCAAAAATAGGAAGTATTTTAATTGTGAAAAATTTACCCTCTCAGCTTTTTACAGATTTTCATGTGTTATTTATTTATTTATTTATTTACGGGTATAAATACCCATTAAATCACATAACTACATGTTCACAAATAAATTACATATATGACTTAGGCTACAGCTAAATATTAGTGCTACATAATAATCTTATGAGTAAATCAACTAAAATTAATTTTTGAAACTTTTCTTTTAAAACTTTCAAGAGAATTTAAAAAAAAATCTATATTCACTTTATTGCCATTGGCTGCAATTCTAGACAATGGTGAGAAAACTCCATAATTGCAGCGATGAAATTCAATTGCAAACAATTCCATAGCTCTGGTTTGCCGAGCTGGTACCCTTAAACCAACCAAATATAACAATTCCGAGCAGTCCATTAAACCATTAATTAACTTAAAAAGAAAAATAATATCCAATTTTACCCTTCTAGATTTCAAAGACTCCAATCCAAATCTAATTCTAGCCTCACTATAGTTCTCAAAAGTAAGGGGAAATTTTACTCTAAAAGCAAGCAATTTAATATACTTATTTTGTACTGTTTCAATATTGGAGATATGGACTAGATAATAAGGTGACCATACACTAGATAATTCAAGCCTCGATCGAACCAGACTTTTGTAAAGAAAGTTCATAGATTTAACAGATGAAAACCGTTGTGTAAATCTGCCAATAAAGCCTAGGAGTTTTAGTGATTTATTAATTATATGATTGTAATGTAAGTCAAAGCTAAGTTTACTATCCAATATTATACCCAAATCAGAAATTGAATTTACCCTCTCTAATTCTTCTCTATTAATTGTATAATTATAGTTAATCACATTGGTTGTTCTGAAAAATTTAATGAACTTCCATTTACTAATATTTAAATACAATCTGTTTCTACAGCACCAACTGTATATATGATCAAGATCACATTGTAGGGCTACACAATCCTCCAAGGATTTTATAATTTTAAATAGCTTCAAGTCATCAGCATAAAAAAGGTGTTCTGAGTTAATTTCATTAGATAAGTCATTAATAAATATATTGAATAGATAAGGACCTAAATGGCTACCTTGAGGCACTCCTGACTTTACAATAATTTCCCGTGAAGTAAAACCTTTAATATGAACATATTGTCCCCTCTCTTTCAAATAACCTGCCATCAATGACAAAAAGTTACCTCTAATACCCAAAGATTTCAGCTTCTGAAGCAGCAGATCATGATCTACTGTGTCAAAGGCCCTGGAAAAGTCAGTGTAAATGGAATCAACCTGACACCGACCCTCCAAAGCCACGAGCACATGTTGGGTATAAAGAAGCATATTAGTGGTGGTTGATCTGCCTTTATAAAAGCCATGTTGTCGAGGAGACACTATAGAGGAAAAAGATGTGCTCAAGAGTTCACAAATAATCCTTTCAAAGAGTTTAGGTATTGAGTTAATGATTGAGATCGGTCTGTAATTACAAATATTAGCTCTGTCCCCTGATGATTTAAAAACAGGAGTTATAAACCTGTACTTCCACTGTTCAGGGATGGTACCATTTTTGAAAGATTCATTAAACAATATCTAGAGAGGTTTGGATAGTGAATATACACAATTTTTCAGTAGATCTTGTGGTACTCCATCAGGTCCAGGGCTCCTATTAGGGTCCTTAGATGTCAAAAAACATGTTTTTCTCGGTTCTCTGTTGGTCTAAAAACTACGTATCCCATTTACTTGAAATTTTGCACAAAAATCAAGTATTACATAAGAATCAACTGGTAAAATTTTGGTATGAATCCAAGAAGGCAAAACAAGATGGCAGCTTAATAAAATATTAAAATAATCAGCATGAAAGAGCTACTTATTAAGTTGATTTTCAAATTTTGTATAAGAATTAAATGTGCTTTAATAGAGATGAACTGTTAAAATTCTAGTACGAATTCAAGATGGCGGAACAAAATGGCGGCGAAATAAAATGGTTGTATTTGTGTCTCTGGATGCCAAAAAACCTACCGAAAAACAATTTTTCAATTCCAATTCTATTCGACTGTCTGATAGTTTGCGGCATATCTAAAAAACTATACTACCCGGTGGGCTTCAAATTTTCGTCAAAAAATAAGGGTCATAAGGGGATGACATGGTAACATTTTGGTAAAAATCCAATATGGCAGAACAAAATGGTGGCCTGGTGAAATTATTACTAATAAACTGTATGCAGTTTATCTCAAATTTTACACAAAAATCAAGTATTACGTAAGAATCAACATTCTGGTACAAATTCAATATGGTGGAATAAAATGGTGATCAATAAAAATTGTGATACCCTCTTCCCCCCCACGATAATCTATATATGTTTCGGATCTGTTAAAAACAAAAACATTTTATTGATTTATATTCAGATTTCAGTGTTCTGTAAATTAAAATTTCAATTTCAGGAAGTGGCATAATCTTGCAAAGATTTCCTGAAAAAGATTGGCCAGATACTCCATTTATTGACGGAATTGAATGGGTAAGTGGTTATTTTATTTAAAGCAACAAATTAATGTTTTTTTTTCTTGTGAAATATAGCTTATTTAGTGGAATAAAAACATATTTAAAAAACCAACTAGGACTAAGAATATGTAAAAAAAAACCTGTATTTATAAATTTATTGAGTATAATATAAAAACATAATTGTTTACATGAACGTTGCCAAGAGCAAAAATTTGCAAATCTGAAATAATTTAGATTTTAAAGGTATCTGCATAATAAATGAGTTATTAGGAAAAAACTGTATGCTCAAACTTTTAATCTCTGATTTATTTTTTGAGAATTAATTAACTGAATTATGTGATAGATATTTTTACATTTCTTTATTATTTTTGAGAAGAGTGGTTTTTGTAGATATTAACCACAGGCAGAGCAATTTTAACAAAACGTACATCTACACAATGTAATTAACCATTTGAAAATAAACCGTTTTTACAAGTTATGTACATTTAAATTAAAATAAAATAAAAATAAAATAAAATAATATTTATTGTACTGCAACAAAAAAAAAGTGCATACAAAGGTGGAAAGTACCGTTATAAACATATTTTAATAACCACCTCAGAAAAATATATATACAATAAACAAAAATTACAGAATTATATCTAGTATAACATTTAACATTGTACAACAAAAAAACATACATATTATAATGATAACAAGTTATCTGACACATATTTTTTTATTTTATACTTAAATGTAATGTAAATAACACGAGTTCAGATAAATAAGTTGGATCCTTATTTTTTAAAACCTTATAGACCAAAGAACCAAAGTGAACATATCACCTCTGGGCCACGTTACATTGATATGTTTGGACTATGTGATGACTAACTTGGTCTCTCATTGACAAATTCCTCACAAAATTCTGCACTTTTTGTATTCTGTATTTATTGTAGTTGGTAAGAAATGGACCATAAACAATGTCCAGATAATTTAATATATTGAGTACCAAACTTTCTGTTAATAATTTTTTAATGGAAAATGGAAGGAAATTGCTGTATTCATATATTGTTCTAAGTTTAACATAAGGCAACTGGCATTAAGTTAAATTTTTCAAAATAGAACTAAATTTCACAGTAGTTTATTTAAAAAATTTGTTTACAGTTTTGTCAACCGCAAGGATGGACCCTTTCTACAGAAAGACAGGAGCCAAGGTTTTTCGTGTCTGTTCTTACAGATATGGATGCAAACCGCCATTATTGCGCATGTCTCTGTTTCAACGAAACTGTTTCGATTACCCCTAGCAAACCTGTCGATGAGGTACTTTATATTTTGCTTTAATAACATCACATAACTTAATTGTTATTAGATAATGCTATTGAAAATTAATTGTATCTAAAAGATCTATCTAAAATCTAAAAAAATAATAAATAGTTTTAAATTTAATTTAATAAGTAATATTGAGCAACAGTTTGAACATTGCGCTGGCGCCTTTACAATAAATAATACAAAATACTTAATTGCCAATGTATACCGTTCCCCACAAGCAAATCTAGATATATTTTTAATTAAGCTGGAATGCATGCTCCAACAAATGGTTAATGTTTCAGAAAATATAATTGTTTCAGGCGATTTTAATATAGATGTTAATTGTAATTGTTCACATAGAAATAAGTTTACCGATGTTTTTTGTTCTTATAATTTTAGGCCATTGATAACTGAACCAACTAGGTACAGTACTACAACTTCAACTGTGATTGATAATTATTTCATAAATTTTAATGCTACTTTTACTACAAGAGTTTTTAATACAGGGCTTTCAGACCATCAAGGGCTTGAGCTACACTTACGTTTCAAAAAACATGAATCCAACACAAACTCTTATAAAATGTATAGGTCATTTTCTCATCCTAATAAACTCTACTTCTCTTCTCTCTTAAGTAATGAAAAATGGGAAGAAGTCTTTAATGAGCCAACAAGTAATGATATGTTTATGGCATTTTTTAATATTTTCATATACTATTTGAATCTAGCATTCCCTAAAATGCATAAAAAAAATTCGGATAAATATAATAGAAATAAATGGAATGACCAAGATATAATTAACCTTTCTGATGAAGTAAAAAACCTATACTGGTTAAAGACTACTTTTAACAACAATAATAACATCTCCATTATGTACAAAAATAAATTATCTGAATACAAGCGTCTGCTATCAGAAAGCAGGAAAAAACATTTTGATGATAGGATTTTAAAAACCGATAATACAAACAAGACTGTTTGGAATATCATAAAACATGTCTCGGGGAAAAGTAAGAACTATACTAATTCATATGAAATAGAGTGTAATGATGAAACAGTGACCGATGTTGATAGAATATGTAATATGTTTAATACTTGTTTCAGTCAAAATCCACTGCAAAGTGGTGGGAATGTGAGAAGAGATCAGCCTGAGTTTATATCTACAAGTGAAAAATCTTTTTTCCTGGCACCTGTAGACGAATGTGAAATCAAAAATATAATAAACAAAACCTGTTCAAAAGCTTCAGCTGGCCTAGACGAAGTTCCATGTAATATTCTAAAAGATATATCTCACTTAATAAGTAAACCACTTGAGTATATAATTAATAACTCTTTCACTGAAGGTCAATTTCCTGATATTTTAAAGAAAAGCAAAATCATACCCCTACATAAAAAAGGAACAAGAGGTAATTTAGAGAATTACAGGCCAGTGGCCATTCCTTCAGCGTTCTCCAAGATAATAGAAAGGGCATTCTATCAAAGATTACTAGTCTTTTTGAACAAAATATCATTTTTTAGTGCCTCTCAACATGGGTTTCTTCATAATAAATCCACCCAAACAGCTCTTTATGGCCATATTAGATCAGTAATGGAGTCTCTCGACTCTGGTAAGACTACTTTGGGGGTTTACTTTGACCTCAATAAAGCATTCGACTTAATGAACCATGAAGTTTTGTTTGATAAACTTGAGAGGCTGGGTGTAAGAGGTATTAGTTTAAAGTGGATTCAATCATTTCTACAAGATCGTTCACAGGCTGTGCAAATAAAAAGCACGAAAAATGACATAATGAATTTTACTTATCAGTCTGATTTCACTGCTATCACCACAGGAGCTCCACAGGGATCTCTTCTCTCACCCCTCTTATTTCTTATTTTTTCCAATGATTTGAGTATGAGACTGGGTGGAAATTATATATCGGTAGTGCAGTTTGCGGATGACACCTCAATTGTTGTATCAAACAAGAGCACAGCTCTCGCTTATGAATTAGCCAATCAAGCTGCCGAAAATATGCAAGACTGGTGTGAAAATAACTTACTTCTGCTTCATGCTAGCAAATCTAACTTTATGGAGTTTAAAAATAGAAACAATATTTCGACCAATTCGCAACTTTCTATCGGAATTGGAAATCAAAAAATTAATCAAATTGAAACATTAAAATTTCTTGGTCTTGAACTGGATGACAAATTGAGCTATCATTACCATGGAGACCTTGTATGTAAAAGACTTTCATCAGCAAATTACGCTATTTATAATCTGAGAGATGTTGTAAGTGAACACTCTCTTATGCTTTTCTACTATGCTTATGTCCATTCTCGTCTCCTATATGGTGTAATATTTTGGGCAACTCATCCTCAGACTGCATCCCGGGTGTTTTTATTACAAAAAAGAATTATTCGAACAATGTGTAAGGCAAGCTATCTAGAAAGCAGTGTACCGCTCTTCCATAAATTGGGCATAATGACCCTGTACTCTGTTTATTTGTATGGCATGTGCTGCTTTGTATATAAAAACAAACACGAATTTAGAAGTAATGATTCTATAGGAAATAGTAATATAATAAGGAGACATGGAGATTATCTTAATACTCCAAAACACTCTATGAGAAAGGACCCATTATATGGGAATTAAGATATTTAATTCACTTCCAAAAATTATCAAGGATGTTAAGTCATATAGTAGCTTTAAAGCAATAATTAGAGACTTTTTTTGAAACCATCCTTTTTATTCATTGGAAGAATATTTCATACATCAAACAGCAAAACATATTAATTACAATTATCAATGTGAATACTGTCAGATAAGACATGCTATATAGCCTAGTCTGGTCATTGACAATCCTAGTTTAAGCTTATATTTCTGTTAAGTATTAGTTTTAATTTGTGTGTTTGTTGAATGTGTGTCCGTGTGTATGTGGTCTGCTTTTAATTTATATTTATATGTTTAGTATTTGTGACGACCCAATGTTATGCTTAACCTGAATGGCAATAAAAGAATTTTGAATTTTGAGTAAAAAAATATAAATGTTTTTATTAGATTGTTTTATTAATATATTCTTAATATTTATTCAAATTATAGGAAGAAGACACTGTAGATGGAGATACAGCTTTGTTAAAACCAATACTTCCTTCAATATCACACAGTAGCATAATGTACGCACCAAAATGTCTAGTTTTAGTTTCGAGGTTGGATTATATAGAGACTTTTAGAGTAAGTAGATATCAAAATAAATCAATATTCTCCCTTTAAATAGTTGTATAGTTCTCACTAAATAACTTTTATATTAACCATCAAATTAACTTATAAGGAGTCAAGTTTATTCTTTGTTTGAAAATTATTTAAGTAATCGCTACCAGTATGTTCAAATTGGAAACACAAACTTTAAAAAAAATTAAATGGTGTACCTCAGGGATCAATACTGGGACTAATTTTGTTTCTTATCTATAGATAAATTCTATATCAAATTTAAATTTAAAAGGCAGCCTTAAGTTATTTGCAGATGATACAATTATTTATTTTGCTGAAAATCCTGCCCAAATTTATAGTGATATGCATGTGACTTGGCAGTGATGTGACTTAGCAATAAACCTTGCTTAGCTAAATTGCTATAAATTATCACTCATTTTAACAAGTCTGCATTTATGTTTATAAATAAAGTTAAAATCAAATACATTACACCAAATTTATTTTTTAATGGAAATACTATTAAATAAAATATCTTTACTTCATTGTGGAATTCAAATATCTAATGAACTATGTCAATCTTTAAAAGAAATAACATTTTTCTAAAAATTTCAAAAGTTACTAGAGATTTTCTTTTTGTAGCATTAATTAATATAATTAATATATATATATATATATATATATATATATATATATATATATATATATATATATATATATACAGGGTTATTCATGCAACCCGTTCATTAAAAGTTTTTGATGATGCCATTTAGATACAAATTTCAAATTTTGGGATTAAGGTAAGGTCAAGGGGTACTTCTTTTTTGAAATATTTTCAACTTCCTGTCACTTCCGGTTTAACCGGAAGTTGGTATCAACTTGCTTATTTTAAATGGAACACCCTGTATTTTATGATATTTTTGGATTCTACGGAGAATTTTAATGCTATTTTATGTAACATGTCCTATACCTAGGTTCAAGCATTCTTAAGATACTTGACCTTGAACCAAAAATGAGCCTTGGGGTACCAAATTTTAAAATCTCATATTTTTGTAAGTTTTGAAGATATAATCTTCATATTTTGCAGACGATTGGTAAATAATCTTAGGTTTCTATTTTTTTTATTGAATTTGTCTATTTTTATACAGGGTGTCCTAAATTCAGCGGCAAACATTCACATTTTCAAAGCCGCTAAAGTCCGTTTGTTTAAATGGGACACCCTATAACTTTATGCACTATCAAATGTAGAATTTAATTTTCTATCGAACTGTATTAAGGTTCCCTATAACTATTCGTAACCATTTTTGAAATAATCAGGTTTTTATTAAACTATCATATGTATTTGCTAAATGCTTACACCTTCCCATAGTAAGCCATGGAAAAACAATTGTGCTTTTCTATTCAACATGACAGCTGATTTGAAACTTTTAAATTAAAATAAAATAACACTCAAAAGTTGATATTCTCAATTTATTTTATATTCGTGGAGACTGTTACAAAATATTGGAGAGAACGTGCCATGTTTTTAATGAAAAACATCCTCATTTATCCCCAATGAACAAGAGAAAATTGAAGAGGATTGAAACGAAATTTTTTCGTTTCGGAAAAATTAAAGTTATAAAAAATGTAATAAATTGTTTACATTATTTTTAACCATATCTACTGAGTTCGAGACTGTTCTAAACTTGTTTTAGTGAACTTAAAAATTATAGCAATCTAACAATCAACAATAAATAAATAAAATAATAAAATTGAATTATAACAAATGTTCTATATGCTGTCCGTTCATTTAAAGACACATTTCAATTCTTCTTTGTACAGTTGCTGTGGCCCGTTGAATTTGTCTGGCAAAAGCTGTTCGTATCCTGTCCAGTAAATATTGTTGGTTATTTACTGGGGAAGCATAGCCTTTACCTTTGATAAATCCCCATAAATAAAAGTCTAAGGGTGTTAAATCAGGCGATCGCGGGGGCCATCTCCAAGGGCCATTGGAACCAATCCAGTGATCTTCAAAAATTCAAAATAATTGGAGATAAACTGCAGCGGAATTATGTGCTGGTGCCCCATCTAATTGATACGAATAATTTTGCAGCTCACCAATAGGAATTTCTTCTATAAATTCAGAAACTGTCCCTTGTAGAATTTCCAAATACTTATCACTGTTTAAATTGTCTTCATAAATACAGTACCGTACCTGATCACTTAATACTATATCGAAAACATTGAAGCTAAACCTCTCTTGAGAACGCGTTTCGCGTAAAGCGTGCGGATTTTCTGCTGCCCAGAAATGTTCGTTTCTTCTATTTGTTATATTCCTTCTCTAGAAAATTTTGCTTCATCGGTTCAAAATATTTTTGAAAGGAATTGAGGGTCCTCTCGAATTTTCAAAAACATGAATTCGCAAAATTCTACTCGTCGGACGTCATCACCAGGTCTCAAGGCTTGCACGTTTTGGAAGGAATAAGGGTGCATATGATGTTCGCTCAAGATTCTTTAGACAGATGAAGTAGAAATTCCCAAATCGTTTTCTGCAGACGGTATTGAACTTTGCGGGTTTTCGTGGAAATAAGCTAATATGTTTATTATGTTATCCTCGGCATTTGTCACTGGTTCGATAGAAAATGAAATTCTACATTTGATAGTGCATAAAGTTATAGGGTGTCCCATTTAAAAAAACGGACTTTAGGGGCTTTGAAAATGTGAATGTTTGCCGCTGAATTTAGGACACCCTGTATAAAAATAGACAAATTCAATAAAAAAAATAGAAACCTAAGATTATTTACCGATCTTCTGCAAAATATGAAGATTATATCTTCAAAACTTACAAAAATATGAGATTTTAAAATTTGGTACCCCGAAGGCTCATTTTCGGTTGAAGGTCAAATATCTTCAGAACGTTTGAACCTAGGTATAGGACATGCTACATAAAATAGCATTAAAATTCTCCGTAGAATCCAAAAATGTTATAAAATACAGGGTGTTCCATTTAAAATAAGCAAGTTGATACCAACTTCCGGTTAAACCGGAAGTGACAGGAAGTTGAAAATATATAAAAAAAGAAGTAATCCTTGACCTTACCTTAATCCCAAAATTTGAAATTTTTATCTAAATGGCATCATCAAAAACTTAATGAATGGGTACATATGTATATATATATATATATATATATAAATATATATATACATATATATACATATATATACATATATATACATATATATACATATATATACATATATATACATATATATACATATATATACATATATATACATATATATACATATATATACATATATATACATATATATACATATATATACATATATATATATATATATACATATATATAAATATATATATACATATACATATACATATACATATATATACATATACATATACATATACATATACATATACATATATATAAATATATATATACATATACATATACATATACATATACATATACATATACATATATATATATATATATATATATATATATATATATATATATATATATATATATATATATATATATATATATATATATATATATATATATATATATATATATATATATATATATATATATATATATAAAAATATATATATACATATACATATATATATATATATATATATATATATATATATATATAATCTATATATATATATATATATGTATACATATTGTATATTATTTATTTAATGCACTTATATGTCTGTTATTGTGTACTACTTGTAAAAATGTATGTTCTCTTTTCTTTTTTTTTTGAAAATTTATTTTTTTTTACTATATTTTTATAGTTCCCCTCACTATTTGGGAATTCATTTTCAAAACGAAATAATTACTTTGCTAGCAAAAAATATTTGCCATCATTTTACGACACTCTTAAAAAAATCCAATTCCATAATTTTAGATTCTACTCCAGATGCAAGTCATACAGAGCAAATTACATTTGTAGTCAGATATGTAGACTGTAATGAAGAAAATGTTGTCATAAAAGAGTGTTTTTTGGGTTTTTTTCCTATTTTATATACAACTGGGGAAGGGATATTTAGCCTATTGGTTAATGATATTTTGCCTAAGTTTGAATTAGATATTAGGGATATAAGAGGTCAGGGCTATGATAATGGGGCCAATATGTCCGGAAAACATATCAGACTTCAACAAAGGGTAAAAAATGTTAATTCCAGGGCTATATTTGTTCCTTGCACCGCTCACACACTAAATCTAGTAATAAACGATTCCGCTAAAATCTCCCACGAAACAATAAATTTTTTTAACATCGTGCAGGAACTGTATGTATTCTTTTCTTCTTCTCCTTTTCGTTGGGATGTTTTAAACTGAACTTATCAAAGTCAGTTGGAAATAAAGTTATTATTGTTAATATTATTATAACTAAGAAGATTTTTTTTGTAGCTTAATAAAGTAACCAAAAGAAATTTTATTATTTGAATGTTTGAATTTCCATGGCTAATTCTGTTCGGTATTTCTTTGAGTGTATTTAATTTGCATAATTTAAGAGGACTTTTCCAGTGGTTCTTTTTTACTACTTACTAGTAGTGTACTGTTGCCAAAGTTTTTCTAATTTAACACAAAATAGTGTTGATATATACTTATTTTTTTGTAGTATTAAGCAAAAAATGAGTGCATATAAAGAATTTCAAAAGTTATTAATAAATTAGGTTTTAGAAAAAAAAGGAGTTTAGTTTTTTGCAAGTAACTAGAAAACTATTAACATTTAAGAAAAATAAAAAAAGAAGCAAGAAGTCCTATCTGTTTTATTAATAATTTTAATGTTGTAAACAGAGCTCCACGCAGCGAATGCTCAGCTAAATTAATTATGTTTATAAACTGTTTTAGAATTGTCTTGGAATAATTTACTGTGTATATGTAGAAAATATGACGGTCCCTCTAGAAACACTGGTAGGAAATATTCTCGGTTGTATACAAGTCCCTCCCCCTGGTGGGCCACAAGTTAGATTTAGGTAAGAATAACATGTTTTTTTTTGGTGAGTAGGTTCAGTAGTAGAAAAGTTTAAAGTTAGTATATATAGTAAAATACTTTTAAAGTGTATGTAAACAGGCCACCTGATAACAATATTACTTTTCTTTAGTGTTGGTGCTGGGGACAGACAAGCACTCCAACCGCCATTGTCTCCTTCTCTTCCTGTAACGCACACCTCTGTCAATCTGCTTTTCCAGCAACTGGGAATCCGCAATGTCCTCACTCTCTTCTGTGCCATAATGACAGAACACAAAATACTCTTTCACTCGAAAAGCTACAATAGGTAAGTACAGATCTTTCATTTATATTTTGGCATTGAGCTTTAGATACACTGCGCAAAACAATTAACGCAACGCCTAAAATTTCGTCTAACTTTGAATGGAAATTTCCCGAGAATGGTTGATCCGATTTTGATGAAGTTTTTATCGAAATTTAGGTTAATTCCTCGTGAATATTCTTTTGATATTAAAATTCAATGTTACTTTGTTCTAGGCAATAATACAGGGTGAAAAAGAGAGACATGTTTTATTTACCAAAGTTTAAAACACCCTGTAGAATAAATCAGATGGATTCAAGAGATCTAACCAAAAGAATGTTGTAGCCCAGTATGTTTCCAACAAATCATTTTTCTATTCGCTTCAATAGCACAATTTTTGCCTGAGTTACAGGACTTATTAAAAAGTACTGCATTTACTGTGTTTTAAATGAATTTACCAGATCATGTTTGAATTGATTCTGTTGAAGACGTTGCCCGGTAACAAGAGAACACAACTTATAACAGATTGACATT
The DNA here is from genome assembly GCA_030620095.1 of Kuschelorhynchus macadamiae. NCBI lineage: Eukaryota > Metazoa > Arthropoda > Insecta > Coleoptera > Curculionidae > Kuschelorhynchus > Kuschelorhynchus macadamiae. Next base: position 95,355 of record JAUTXW010001845.1, read on the forward strand.
TAGGCGTCAGTTTCAGTTCAGTTTTAAATTTTTCTTCTTATTGCGTACAGTCATGCCAAGACAAACTAGAAATTTGACCCGCGACGAGTGTGTAATTGCAAGAACTCTTAGAGATGAAGGCTGGAGCTATAGCAGGATAGCGTAACGATTGATTGTTCATAAATCAACTGTACATAGTCCAGATGGATTGGACAAGGTCGACAGCGTGTTACCAGTGAGCGTGAAGACCGGTATCTGCGGTTGTCTGCTTTACGACAACGTTTCGTAACGGCAAGGTTTCTGAGGCAGAGGTTTCAGTCCTCAGGTAAGCACTCAAACAGTGCGGAATCGTTTGAGGGAAGGAAATTTGAGACCACGTGTTCCTGCACGAGGTCCTGTGTTAACAGCAACCCATCGGAGAGCCAGGCTAGAATGGGCCGACGAACGTATGAACTGGGCGGAAGCTGATTGGTCGAGGGTGCTGTGGACAGATGAATCGAGATTCTGTCTTTTTAATTCTGATAGACGAGTCCGTGTGTATCGTAGACCAAATGAACGCTATGTACAGGGGAATTTTGTTAATACAGTAATGTTTGGTGAGGGATCAGTAATGGTTTGGGGAGGGGTATCTTTGAGGGGTCCTGGTCGTACGGAGTTAGTTATTGTGGATGGGAATTTGAATGCGGATCGATATATCAACAAAATACTGGACAATCACGTGAGGCCATTTGCACATAATGTTGGAGCGGAGTTTTTATTAATGCATGACAACGCTCGTCCCCATACAACACGTGTAAAATTACGTTAATAATGTTGGGATCGATGTCATGCAATGGCCTGCACGTAGTCCGGACCTGAACCCAATCGAACATGTTTGGGACTTATTGGGCAGGAGATTAAGGGCTAATGAAAGACAGCCAAATAACGTGGAAGAGTTGGTTGAGCTACTCATCGATATTTGGACTGGGCTGGATGAGGTACTCATACGAAATTTGATATTAAGCATGAATAGAAGGTGCGAAACAGTCATAAGAAACAGAGGGGGAAATACGAAATATTAGTTCAATAGTTATTAAGTTTATTTTTGTTCGTTTTAGTTCTTAGTGTTTTGTTTTTTTGACTGTCGTGTTCATATCTTAATCTTACCTATTAAAACATGTTTTTCTAACTCCCTGTATTATTGATATCACGAAGAAATTTTCGTATAACTAAACTAAAATGTAGAATAGCGCCATGTTCAAATATCCGGTAACCGATGCGTTCGTAATTTAAAAAACAGTATAATTTATTTTTCGTTGCACCCTGTATTATTGACTGAACAAAACTAACATTGAATTTTAGAGATCCAAAAAAAATCTTCACAACCAAGCTACAAATTACAAACGTCTTCAACAGAATCAATTCAAACATGAACTGGTAAATTCATTTAAAATACAGTAAATGCAGTACTTTTCAATAAGTCCTGTAACTCAGGCAAAAATTGTGCTATTGAAGCGAATAAAAAAACGATTTGTTGGAAACATACTGGGCTACAACATTCTTTTGGTTAGATCTCTTGAATCCATCTGATTTATTCTACAGGGTGTTTTAAACTTTGGTAAATAAAACATGTCTTTCTTTTTCAACCTGTATTATTGCCTAGAACAAAGCAACATTGAATTTTAATATCAAAAGAATATTCACGAGGAATTAACCTAAATTTCGATAAAAACTTCATCAAAATCAGATCAACCATTCTCGAGAAATTTCCATTCAAAGTTAGACGAAATTTTAGGCGTTGCGTTAATTGTTTTGCGCAGTGTATATAGCTGATAGCTATTTTAGGAATACCAAAGATGTTTGAAAGTCATTTAAAATTTGGAAAATATACATATATTATAAAACTGTGAGGTAATTTGTTCTGCCTTTCCGTTTTTAGCCTATCCCTCTAACGAATTATGTCTTTATGCATGGTTTTTGTGAATTTCCTCAATTGTTTTATAATATATGTATATTTTTCCAATTTTAAATGACTTTCAAATTGGTATTATTGGTATGGGGAGGTCCACTTAATGAAGTAATATTATACAGAGTGTCCCATTTAAAAAATTATAAGCTCTGTATATTTTTTGGCTTTGTAATGGTTGTTAAAAAATTCTGATATTCTTATTTGTTGAATTTCCTATAAAAATTGTTTTCGTTGTGTGATGCATTTGCAAAAACCAAAGTCGAACCAACTGGGATAATTGTCCTTATTTTCTTTGGTACAAATAAATCAATCCATGTCAGAAATAGACAAAATAAAACACCATTCTACCGTTTCATAGACACCTTTAGGTTAGAATAGTTCACTTGACGCTGGTAGACTGAAAAAACATGTTTCTAATGCTGGGTATCGAGGGAAATTAATGGTTGAAGATTAATTGTTACAGAAAGATGATTGAGTTCATTGGTTAAAATCAAGTCCAGGGTTCTGCTAAGGTGATTTTGATTTGATGGAGTACCATTAATACTTCAACAGATAGTGAATAACGCTCGATTGGGACTAATGGCACAAACTGAAAGTAAATGTGATTTAGAGCAAAGTGAAAAATCTAGATGTTTCTGGTGCAAAAACAAAGTAAATAGTACCAGTGTATGCATAAACTATGGAAAAAAATTTCATTGATTGTGTGTAACACGAGATTGCATAGTGGAAATTTTGGATAAAACTTGATTAATGTAAGTGTAAATCAATGGGTGAATGTACTATCATTATGGTGAGATAATATATGAATTTTCTTCAAATAAAAGATATTTGTAATTTTAATGTTGAGAGATGCATTGAGGTTAGTGGCGTGAAACTAGTAGAATTCAACTTATACCTTTATATAGAGTGCCCTGGGGCCATTTTGATGCTTTTCTGGATACATTGGAGGCTATTCTGTGTCATGTTGTTGCGGGTGAGGCTGTTGTGCTAGCGGAAGACATTAATGTTCACTTTGGTATGGGTAAAAGAGGTGTGTCTGCCGTGTGATCTTCTTGAAACTTATGGCTTTGTGCTTACTGTCTTTCAGCCAACCAATGGTGATACTTGTCTCGACCACATCTTTATCAGCCCCATTATTTCTGCTGCTACTGCTGATGTGGTTCACTTTGGTTTGTTTAACCATGTTGGGCAGAGACTTAGATCTTAAATCTTTTCTACACTTCGCACTAAAACCAAGAAGGTGGAACAAAATGCAATTTCGTCCCATCGCACAACAAGGCCTGTACACTTTTTATAACATCTTGGAGCAATCTACATGGATGTTTATTGATGATGATTCTTTAGATGAAGGAAGGAAAGCACACAACTTTGTCCTGGTGATGGTAAAAGCCCACCTCCCAGCATTTCCCTTTATCAACCTGGATATTCTGACCTTCTCCTGTCTGTTTATTCTGGATTGCTTTGCCTACATAAGCGCAAATGTGTAGGATGCGAAAGTGTTAGAATCGCCCTGAATATATAGCTTTAAAAATATACAATAAACTGCCTTCAGCTATTAAAGAGCTGCCACTGCTGGGTTTTTAAAAAAAAAAGTTAAAAACCTACTGATCCTCAATGCATTCTACAGTGTTGAAAACTGTATTTTATAATTATGGTTTTATCTATATGTAGCGTTTGTATAGGCACCTTATCTTAAGTCTTTTACTTATTTGCTTTAACAAATAGATCATTTATGTATTGTTCTCATATATTATCTTAGCTTATCTTAAGACTGATAACTGTCAATAGCTGAAGATGGAGGGATGTAGACACAACCCACAAGAGATATTGGCAGTTAAATAATCAGGGGTTGGGATAAGGTAGGCTTAAGGAGGATCCTTTAGAGTGCTTTTCGATCAAGGTACTTTGTGGAGTCTCTGAAAAGAGGTGGGTGTATTAGGTAAAGGTTTTCATTATCCAAAGTGCATTTCCCGACTGGGGTACTTTGTGGAAGCTTTGGTATTCGACAGACCTCAATTTGGGTAAAATATAGTTAGAAAACCTTAGTCTAAAGAGTATTTGTCAATATTTATATATATATTGGATGCTACATTAGGAAAAGGCGTATGACGTCATAATTTTTTACCCATTTATGAATAGTTTTCAATTTAATAGAATTTACTCCAGTTAAAAGTTCCACCCTGTATATTTTTCGAAACACATGTCGTTCAATTGGTGTAAATAAAATACTTTATTTTTTAGATTAACTGAAGCATGCAGGGCTTTGACGGCTCTAATGTATCCCTTTAGATATACCCACGTTTACATACCTTTACTGCCAGCTCCTTTAGTAGAAGTCTTGTCAACTCCTACACCTTTTATAATGGGAGTTCATTCGTCTTTAAGAGCTGAAGTTGCGGAACAGGTAAGAAGTATTTCTGTTTTTTTACTTCCTTCATAAAAGGGAACTCTTGTAATCATGAAAAAATTACCCTTCGAGATTTTTTCAGATCTTCAGGGTCCCTAGATGCTGAAAAACATGTTTTCTCAATTCCGGTCTGCCTGATGGTTTGTCTTTTCACAGCATAGTTAAAAAAACTACTTATCCGATTGACTTCAAATTTTGGTCAAAAACTAAGAGTCATATGGGAATGACATGGTAATATTTTTGTGAAAATCCAATATGACTGAAGAAAATGGCGGCGTAATAAAATGTTAAAAAAACATTGCTAAAAAGCTGTTAGTCCAATTTACCTCGAGATTTTGCCAAAAAATCAAATGTGGAATTTGGTATATGGAGGAATAACGTGAGCTACTTCCTCGTAGGTATCTGAAGACTAAAATCACAATATGATTTAAATAAAATGTTTTATAACCAAGAGGCATTTTAAAAAATCGCAAAAACGTTTCTTTTTAAATAAAAGCATTTAGCCATAGACTTAATCACATCCAAAATAGTATATTTTTATTGTAAATAACGCACTCAAGCGTTTGGAGAGTTAGTATGTATTTTGATGTAAAACTCAACCCAAATCAAATTAATGTGTAAATGCTAAGACCCTACGGTTCGGACACCACTGATATCTAACCTTAATTTTGTAAACTTGTGATATAAGACTTCCGGACTTAAATAGCCTGTATTTTCACAAACAACACTCTTCCTTACCATAGTTATTCATTTATTTAAGTGCTACAACACATAGAACTTACAAAATCATTAAAAAACTTAAAAAAAAAACATAAATAACGACGATCAACGCGGTACCAAAAATGACAACAATGCAGCGTCTGTTTTGTAATTAGGCTATAAAACAAAAGTGCTATGACGATTGCTATGAGTCAATAGTTGTAAAACTACTTGTAAGGGACATAAATTTGGCGTAGCGTCGTTACCAGTTCCATTTGGTAATATTTTTATTATTACATTTTTGTAATTCTTTAAAAACTTAGTTAATTACAAGACCATAAAACAATATTTTAAAGTTAAGGTTAATTGTTGTGTGTAGTTGTTTTTTGATATACATACAACTGTGTGAAAATATATAAACCTATTGGAGTCATTCGATAAAACTTGGCTCAAAATAATTGATAATTTTTAAAATGTCACAACAACATACACCTATCAATGTAGTGGAGAGGGAAAATATTCAGTCTATGATCCCGTCTTAAGGTGAAAACCATTACCACATACAGGTTGAAAATCTTTTTTTGAAGTCAATTTATAAAAGATTTGATTAATACTTACAGATGGATGTGATTGTAGCAGACCTCGATGGTGGCTCCATCATCATCCCAGACGGCATCTCGGTCCCTTTGCTCTCTGAACCACTTCTGAGTCATACTCAAGAAGCTCTCAGTTTAATCTTACAACCGGAACTGAGCTGTGCCGATCACGCTTTTCCACCGTTGGCGTTACGCGCTCCCCAACCTGTCATGTTGGATAAAGAAATTCGGGCCGTGTTCATGAGAACTTTCGCTCAATTGTTACAAGGGTGAGTTTATTAATTTGACTATTAAGGTATACGTTACGAATTAAAAATTGTTTCGTTTTTTATTTGTTTGCTTTCAATTAATTCACTATTTCAACTAAATGATCTGTTGAATTATATACGGACGACACCACTTTGTTTTGATTTTCAAAAACAATTGGAAGCTACATTTAGAAATATTCAGAATGCCTTAGACTTTAATTAAACTTGACTTTGCTTATATATACTTACACTGACTCAATGGTAAAAAATCTTCCTATATGTGGATGGGCAATAAAAAGGTAATAATAATGTGTATTTTGACGCCATTTTAACTCTTTATTACTTGAAAACGGATTGAAGTATTGAAAAGCTGTTTTCGCCAATTGTCTTTATTTTATTAAATGTTTTATGTAGTAATATTGAAATTAATTAAATGTGTTCAGATTATTTGTTTGCATTTAGATTGACAAACAAAAATCTTTTTTGGCTTTTTCGCAACTGAATAATAATATCTAACTTTAAATGGATTGAAGCAAATATTTAATACAATTATATATCTCAACATGTAGACTAGTCTGTCTAGATGGAATGTTTCGATACATAATATAAAAAATATTATTTAAGCAGTTGTGAACAAACCAAAAAGATTTTTGTTTGAAATTTATTATTATTATTATTATATACGGGGTGATCAGCTACGGCTGGCTCTTGACCATATCTCAAAAAGTATTAATCCTAGAGTCTTGGTGAAAAATGTTTTTGTATTGACCACTTTTTTTCTAACTTGTCAAATAAGAGGTGGGGGAAGGTAGGAATGTTTGATTAGAAAATAGGTCATAACTTTTTCTTGGATCAACCGGTTTCAAAGAACTTGATCTCATCTTAAAGGGCTTTTACTAAAATATTACAATTATCAGTTTATTACTAGTTCGTAGATGATGCTTTATGAACAAGTCTCCGATTCTCATGATTTTCTCGAAAATTTCAAATGCAATGGTATTTTTATTTTTAGCGAGGAAGAAAGAGCGCAAAAAACGCATAAAGTGGTGAAAACCGCTAGTCGAAATCTTTTTTTCGTATTTGAGTCATTTCCAAATAACCTTTATTTAGGATATTATATGTAATATTTTTAAAAAACAGCCAAAGTAAGGATTGTTATGATATCGACCTAAAAATTCTGAAAACACTTCAAAACACCTTAACCGTACCATTAACTAAGCTAATAAACCATTGCATCTGTGAGGGTATATTCCCATCTTTTTTTGAAGATCACAAAAGTTATTCCTATTTACAAAAACAAAGGCACAAGCACAGATCCCTCAAACTATCGACCTATATCCTTGCTCCCAGTTTTCTCAAAGGTGTTTGAAGCAGTGTTAAAAGACCAAATATTTAACTTCTTTGAGAGCAACATCTCTTTACAGAGCCAGTTTGGTTTCCGAAATGGCAAATCTACAACTCTTGTTATCAACCACCTAATAGATTTTGTTGTACAGGGATTCGAGGATGGCTGTGACACCCACTCAGCATTCTATGACCTCACTAAGGCTTTTGATTGTGTTTCACATGACATCTTATTGCAGAAACTTACCAATTATAAATTCAATGACAAGAGTCTTACTCTTATGAGGTCTTACCTTTCTGAGCGCACCCAGTATGTTTCATTTAATCGAAGCATTTCCAGTCACCTGCCAATCAAACACGGGTTTCCTCAGGGTTCAATCCTCGGACAAGTACTGTTCTTAATTTACGTAAATGATTTGCCTAATTTCAGAGCTAATGCTAACATAATTCTATTTGCCGATGACACTACAAACCTTATTGGATACAACCCAATTTTCCTAAGAGATCTGACTAAAATTGTTTCACTATCAACGGTGATGCTGGCATACTACGGTTACTTCTTATCCTATATGTCATACTCAATACTCAACTGGGGACACTCAGCCCACGCAAAACACATATTCAGTCTACAGAGAAGATGTGTGCGTGTCATATTGGGTTTAGGATATTGCGAATGCTGTCGTAGTGGTTTTAAAATGCTTGGCATCCTGACATTGCCCTCACTTTTTATACTGCAATGTCTTCTTTACATAAAGAAGAACATATCATCTTTTGCAGCTCACAATCATTATCAGAAACAACAGTAATTTGGTGCCCGATTTTCCCAGACTTCCCCGAACCAGAAGGAGTACAGAGAATTATGGTGTCTACTTTTTTAATGTTCTCCCAAGTGAGATCAGAGAGTTGGAAATGACTGAATTTAAAAATAAAATAAAACACTTTCTAATTCGTAAATGTTTTTATTCAGCAGAGGAGTATCTTAACAGTAGTTTTGTCGATCTGGTCCCTTGACATATTTATTTATTTATTTATTTGAACATTCACCACACGATTACAATATATAAAATGGGTTTTGTCACATAATATAAGTTAATCTAAGTTTTAAAATTTAAAGACAATAACAAAACTACAGTCATTAAGTGTACAGCGTATCAAACCAGGACACAAACAAATGGTAAATAATATGGTCTTAAGATTAAATATTATCTAGGCTAAGTATCTTAGTCTCTATAATCCACGAATTCTTTGAAGCTATAAAAGGTCCTTTCATTCAAATATACTAATAGATTTCTACGAAACTGCTTTATGGATCTAGCTTCCTTGATATTGTTGGGCAGTGTGTTGTATATTCTGACACAAGCATAATGTGGAGATTTCTCATAACGAGATGAGGTGTGTCGAGGAAACGTAAGATAACCACAGTGCCTCGTTGGGTAGGTATGATTTTCAGTATTGCTCTTAAACTGGTCTTTGTTTTTGTACACATAGAGGGCACACTTTAATATATAGACAGATGTAAGTGTAAGTATTTTAGAATTTTTCATGGTTTCTTTGCAGGTTTCCTGAGGTTTCAGTCCGAAGATCAGTCTAATTATTCTTTTTTGGGAAATGAAAACCCTATTGGCGTTCACTGCTTGACCCCAAAGAATAATGTTGTAGCCATTATGGGAGTAAGCCATAGCATAATATGTTGTAAGCAGAGTAGACAGGTACTGCTTGTTTCAGTTTTAGTATTGCATAGAATGCTTGATTAAGCTTCGAACAGATCTGGTCTCTTTGTGGCTCCTAAGTGAGTTTGGAGTCAAGATATGTTCCTAGAAATTTTACCGTTGATTCAGTTTTATCCACATATAGTTTTGGTTGCGTTTTGATGAAAGGGACAATAACAGACTTATCTTTGTTCAGGATAAGTCGGTTTGAAAAGCACCACATGTTCATTTCATCGCAGACATTGTCGATTTTTGATCGCAATTCAGGTTCGTTCTTTGCCGAGATAATAGCTGTAGTATCTTCGGTGAATTTTATGGTAGTGTCTGGAAGAGATAGGTCATTGACAAAAAGCAAAAATATAAGTGGGGCTAGTACCGACCCTTGAGCTGCTCCAATATTTATGTTTATTCCTCTCAGAAAGAAGGTTACTGGTAAGGGTAGAAAATTGTACATCAACAGAGTACAGGGTGTCCCATTTTCGTAGGTTTTACAGGGTTTCCAGCTTATGAGTAGAGATAGAGAGATGCGGTTTTCGCGACACCGTGCTACTTTTCGATGAAACTAAAGAGGCCGCAAACAGATTTGCCCTAACCATTTTAGTTTCCGTGCTACAGGGTGATTTTGAAAATTTGTCATTTTCGGACACCCCCTGTAACTCAGCTATCGTAAAATATATTTAAAATGTTTCAACTGGTATTTATAGATTTTTTCACGTAGAATTCAGTGGCGTACTCAGATTTTTGCTGAGAGTCATAGTTTTTGACATATTGGCATAACCTACTATTTTTTAAATGGGACACCCTATATATTATTTTTTCATCTTATTCTTCGTGTCGAGAGCTTTTCAAAAACATACCATAAGTCATATTTATTTTCATAAATAACATGAAAAAATGCATTTTTCTTTAAACGGATTTATGGCATAGCAGATCAATCGAAATAAGAGAAGGTGGCTGTGGAGCCATGGAAAAAGTTAACAAATATTTATTAACGAAATAACAAAGTAACAGCATCAGAAAAAATTAGGAAGTAGGTAAAAGGTAATAATTATAATTTCATTAAAACTACAAATATTGTTCAAATTGTAGACCATTATGTGTCCTACAAGTGTGACAAACTTTAAAAATTCTTTTTAATGCATTTTCTATTGTAAATGACTGTCTTTGTAACTCTGCAAAAGCGTTTTCGGTGGCCATTCTTAGTTGTTCTAAGTTTTCGTATCGCCTTACATAAACCTTGTTTTCTAAATAACCCCACAAAAAGAAATCTAAAACTGAGAGGTCAGGGGATCGTGGTGGCCATCGAACAGGTCCGTGTGTTCCTATCCATCTTCCAGGAAAATGGTCGTTAAGCCAGTTTTGACTTATTCTGGCATTGTGGGCTGGAGCTCCGTCTTGCTGGAAATAAATCCTATTTAGTTGAGCCAAGGGAACATCATCCAAAATTCCTAATGCGTCTTCTAGGATTCGCACGTAACCAATCAATTCAGATTTCCTTCATATATTTGGTAAACTATTTTTCGGTTGAAAATAAAACAGGAGACATTGAATCCAAATCTGCCCTGACGCTCCCTAGGAAAAATAACATGGTTGTTTTCTTGACTCCAAAATCGCGTGTTGTGTCTATTTAAAATCCCTGAACTAGTAAAATGTGCCTCGTCTGACCAAATAATCTTTTTTTCAAAATCGATATCTTCTGCCTTCATATTTATAAACCAATTGCAGAACTCCAATCTGCGCTCTGCATCACCAGGATGCAGATGATGCACAAGTTTGTATTTATAGGGTTTGAATTTGTGCTTTTTCAAAATTTTCTGCACTTTGGTTTTCGGTACACCCGCCTCTTCGTCTATTTTCCTGCAAGATGTTTCAGGAGCTGTCTGAACGAGGGCTAAAACGTTGACCTCAGATTCTTCGTTGTCTTTATTGTAAGTTCGCGATCGAGGCTTGTTAAAAGATCCATATTGGCAAAGATTATTTTTAATTTTTTGAAAAATTCTTTTTTCTGGTTGTCTTCTCTCGGGATATCTAAGATAAAATAAAGCGAACCAATAAAGTCAAAATGCAGGAAGATAAAAAAAGAACTAACCTGTTCAGATAAAGCTCTGCCGCCTGATCTGCATCTTCATTAGACAATATAAAACACGCGTTCATATCATATTTCTCAAAATATTCAAATTTTTGATTCTGAGCCATATTAAAAACAATAATTATAATAGACGTCAAGAAAAATTTAAACGCAATAATGCCAAAAATGACAGCAGTAATGGCTGCCTGATCATATTTTTGTTGGCGTTGCCATGGCTACCACAGCCACCTTCTCTTATTTCGATTGATCTGCTATGCCATAAATCCGTTTAAAGAAAAATGCATTTTTTTCATGTTATTTATGAAAATAAATATGACTTATGGTATATTTTTGAAAAGCTCTCGACACGAAGAATAAGATGAAAAAATAATATATAGGGTCTCCCCATTTAAAAAATAGTAGGTTATGCCAATATGTCAAAAACTATGACTCTCAAAAATCTGAGTATGCCA
>JAUTXW010001846.1:0-104935 GCA_030620095.1 Kuschelorhynchus macadamiae
GTTGATAGTGGTAGGGGCAAGTCTCATCCCAAGGGCTCTATTATATCTAACAACCATTTTATATTTCACTTGTTTGTAAATGTAACCTTACTGTTATAGTTTCTCCTCTAAAACTGATAAGTTCTCCGTCTTGATCAACTATTTTAACTGTTATATTGTTAATTGCTTTGACGCTAACTGGAAAATACAAAATGGGCAAAGGAGATTCAACTATTTTATACCCTGGAGCTACAGTTGGATAAAACTGGTGAATAATATGAACAGGTTTACCATTATTGTAAGAACCGACACAAATATTACAGTCAATACAAATAGCATTCACCTTAGTTATTTTTGCAACATTATCTGATTCTTCCTCTTTCATAGCTTCTAGTATCCTGCTATTAAAACCCAACATTTTTCCTATCGAATCTTCCTTGGTAAAATCAATTATTCTACTACACATTAAAAAAGTTTTTAGAGTATTAACATTTGCTTTTAAAAGAAAAAAAAATTTTTCATTCGGAAATAAATCTTCTATACTTTCTCTTATGTATGTTTCTATATCTGTAATGTCATAAGTTCCGTCGGGAATAACAATTACTTTTTTATCTATATAAAATTTATTATATCCTTCTTTTATATTGGGGATAGTCATAAACGTTTCAAAATCAGCTAAACCCAGGTAATATTGTTTTTCATCCTCTAAATATATGGGCGGATTAAAATCAGCAGACAAAACAGAACTGTTTCCTGATATGGCAATTGTGGTAGACATTGCAGTTTATTTATGAATGAGATATTACAATAAATAATGAGTTTATATATTTTTTTGCAAAAATTTTAGGGATAGTTGACCACAGTTATATGAATTAAATTTTTGTTTATTTTCATAAGTATAAAATACATCCACTTTGCCATTCGAATTAAAATATTTGAGAAGTTCAAAAGGTGGCTTTAAATTTCCATAACTATCAAAATATATTACATTTTTGTTATTTTTAATATAAGCAGTCCAATGAGATCCTTTATTTTGTTTTTTATCCAAATTTACAATACCACATTCTTTCAGATTAATTTTTTTTGGAAGTTCATCGGGCATAAAAACACCTCTAAAGCCAGTTATTTTCAACAGCTTTACATATTTAATAATATCATTGTTCGTAAGTGCTCTTTTTGGAAAACTTATTTTGAGTTTTTTTTTGTCTGATTGCTTTCATTTTGACGGATCCTCCTTTATAAGGTCTAATAAATAGTCCCTTTCCTTTATATGGTCTAATATATAATCCTTTCCCTTCTTTAGAAGCATTTTCCATTGCAATATTATGTCTATGTATTTCTTCTAGTTGCTGTTTAGCTGCTTTAGCATCATTTACTGCCTTAGCAATTCCTGCCGCGCCTCCACCTAGTGCACCCAGGGCGCCAAGAATGGGAAACAAAAGAGGTAGAAATCCTCCAATTTTTTTGGGCGTTCGAATGATACGTTTTTTTCTCAATTTAAGTTTACCCCCTTTTGTATTTTTTAATCCCAAACCGAACTTTCTTTTACCCTTCATTATTCCTGCAACACTTAAAGCTGCAATTTTTTCACCAATAGAAGAATCTGTAGCTTTTACCCTATCCCAGGCTTTTTTTTCTAATATTTGGTCAGATATGTGTCTTTTTGATAAATCTTCAGTCTGAGAGTAAGATATATCATGTTCTTTGCAAGCGGAATCCAATGGATTTATACCAACGTCACCTCTAGTTAATCTTTTTTCCAAGTTGGTGCCGGGACCACAATAATTATATCTTCGAAAGGTAGTTTGCTAATTAATTTATTTACTAAACCAGAGCCTTTTCTATTACGTGTTTTAATAGTTTTTTTCAACTTATGGCGACCCACAGTCATTGAAGTTCTTTTTATACTAAAAGCACATTGACATTTTTTTGGTATAAATACTTTTACAGCTAAAAATATTTACTAGTGTGATTAAGAATGAGGATTGAAAAACAAAAATTCTCATTACCAGTAAATAATCATGACGAAAAAATTTTAAGTAAACAGTTGAGAAAGCATGGTGGCTTATTTTGCGGTGGTTCAAAAGAGGGCTTATAGTTGGTTGCAGTGGTAGCGGTAAAACCAACGTTATGCTTACACTGCTCGAGCATCCAAATGGAATTAGGTTTGAAAATGTCTATGTTTATTCAAAGTCATTAGATCAACCAAAATATGAATATTTAAGAAAGTTGTTAAAACCTATGAAAGAAATTGGATACTTTGAATATGATAGCGATGAGAACATTATTTCACCTCATGAGATAAAGCCAAATTCCGTTATCATTTTTGATGATATTCCTTGTCATAATCAATCTATTATTAGGGACTATTTCACGCATGGAAGGCATAGAAACACCGATTGTTTTTTTATTTTTCAAGGATATTCCTCAATCCTTAAACGTCTAATTCGAGAAAATGCAAACTTATTAATTTTATTTAAACAGGACTGTTTGAGTTTAAAACATATATATAATGACCACTGTATATTGGATATGACATTTGATCAGTTTAAAAATATTTGTGCTAACTGTTGGATGGATCCATATGGCTTTCTTGTAATTGACAAAGATTGTGAAGTAAATCACGGCAGATATAGGAGTAAATTCGATTCCTTTATATATTTATAAAAGTAAAAAATTTGCAGTTTTATTTCATTTAAAACTTGTACAGCATAGATAAACGTTTAGCTCGAGAATTAATAAGATCGAAACAAGCCGTGAAGCAGAAATATCAAAGCTTGAAATTAGCTACTTCTACTGCTCAGTCCGAATTAGAACAAACTTATAGACCAATAACACAACCACTTAAACAGCTAATTTCAAGTATTGGTAAATCCGAACCATTCGATTTAAAAGAAGAAAGAGTTTCAAAGTATGAAGATTTCAAAACACCTACAAAGCTTTATAAAACATCAACTCCGACGAAAAATATTCAGAAAACAGGAAAAACTCCGTCACTCCCTACAGAACTACCAACATTTTTAAATGACAGTAGTATCACTTCTTCCTCTCCTGTAGTACAACCATTGTCATCAACTGTTATAGCAGAAACTTCAGATCCTTCTAGTGACACAACAACAAATTTAAACTTGTCAGACATATTGGAACAAACTAGAAAAACAATTCAAACCTATGTTGGTACACCATCATATAAAGATTACTTAGCAGATTTTCATGAATTACCCAGATCATATATTGATGAGGGTGTGAAAGATACACAACATAAATTTGACCATTATTATGGAATAGTTCATGACCTCGAAACGGATAAGTTTTCTTTTGGTTTAACACAGATACCGGTAGAAATTATTGGAAAAGACATTAAAGTGGGAGGAATAACGTACACAGGCACGCCAGGTTTATACGAATTGCTTTTCAAAAAAGAACCGAAAGGTTATAAGAAGGAAGATTTAGATAATTACATGAACATTCTAGCTAAAACAAATGTATATCGTAGGAATTTTGATTCAAATGAACAAGTTCAAGGAAATACATCACACAAATATGTTACAATAATAGGACCATATTTACAAAGAAAGGGGATTACAAAGACAAAAACCTTGCCAAGATTAGTTACAGCATTTAACAAACCAAAACCTCCGTTTAGAACAACTAGAGCCAAATCTACAGGAAAGGGATTAATTTTGAAAACAAACAGATCAAATACAGACTATGTATACTGGAATAATGTTAACGAAATTGTTGATAGGCTACGTTTATTAATTTCATCAAGTGATGCGGGAAATAATGCTCATAGTAACGAGATTATCTCTATTATTGAAGAATTAAGAGAAGATAAAGTAATACTATAAATAACAGCTATCAAATATAATCATATTTATTGTTTAATGAAAGCTCAACATGACAGTTGATAAATTTGGACGCCATATTTCAAAACAAAATCAAGAGAGAATAAGTGACATTAATAATTTAAGAGAGGAGAGATTAGGTGAAAATGAAACAAATAATGAAATCTTTGCTAAAAAGCTTAAGGTTTTTGATGAAAATTTTTTAAAGTATGAAAACCAGATTAAAGGATGCTATACCTCAATTGAAAACGTTAATAAACAGTTGCTAACGCTAAATCAAATAAGTAAAGATTTGCAATTTTTAAATGAACATGTTAAAAAGGAAGACAAAAAATTAAGTGATGATATCAACAAAATTAATAAAATAATGGAAACAAATATAAGAGAAGTAATAATTGAAAAACACAAGGAAAAAATTAAACAATTAAGAACTTTTATAAAAAGGTTAGATGATGAAAAAAAAAAGAAATCAAAATAGCATTCTTAACAGTAGAACAATTGACCAACTCACTTTGGAAGAAAATCAACAATATATTTCCTTGGAAAATATAATGTCCAGTGTAATTAAGAAATTAGAACAAGAATTAAATAAAACAGAGGAGGAATTAAAAAATAGTGATAGTAGATCAACTACTTTCTTAACTGGAGAGATAAAAAAATCCTTTAATGCGTTAGAAAAGGAGATTACTAAAATTAGTAAAATTTTAAATGAAAAAAGTTATACAATACAAATTGATAAATTGAATGAATGGGAAAAAACATATAAAAGTTATATTTCGAATTATTACAAAACATAGAAAGTGAACTTCCTTAAAATTGAATAAACAAGTTTGTTGTCAGGACAACCGTTAAACAACAAGTCGTTAATGAATTACATAAACCTGCTAGAAAAAACTACAAACGCAGAAGGGTGGTAGTGAAAGGGTTAAATGATCTTTTTCAAGCTGATTTGGTTGAAATGTTACCCTATGCCAAATTTAATAAGGGATTTAAATATATCTTGATTACCATAAATGTATTTTCTAAGTATGTTTGGGCCGAACCGTTAAAATCTAAATCTGGAAAAGACGTAACAGCGTCAATGAAAAAAATATTAATCAGTGCAAAAACTCCACCAAAAAACTTGCAAACGGATAGAGGAAGAGAGTTTTTCAATGTAAATTTTCAAAATTTGATGCAACAATTTCGAATTAACCATTATAGCACGTTTTCCAATTTGAAAGCGAGTATAGTAGAAAGAGTGAACAGGACTTTAAAGAATAATATGTGGAAAATATTTAGCATTCAAGGAAATTACAAATGGTTTAATATATTAGCAGATATTGTAAAAGATTATAACAATACAAAACATTCTTCAATAGGAATGAAGCCAAAACAAGTAAATAAAACAAATGAAAATAGAATCTTGAAATCTGCATTTACTCATGCTAAAACGTTAGATATAAAATCTCCAAAGTTTAAAGTGGGTGATCACGTACGAATAAGCAAGCATCGAGAGGCATTTTCAAAAGGTTACACACCAAATTGGTCAAATGAGATATTCCACATTAAAGAAGTTAAGATGACAAACCCTTGGACATATTTAATTCAAGACGAAGATAATCAGGACATTCTGGGTGGTTTTTATGAGCAAGAATTACTAAAAGTAAAGCATACCGATGTGTACCTTATTGAGAAGATTTTGAGAAGGAAAGGAAACAAAGTTTATGTGAAATGGTTAGGACTTGATAAAAAATATAATACATGGATTGATAAAAAAAATATTGTTTAATTAAATTGAAATTAAATTTTAGTTAAATTTGTTTTATTTCTGTTCCTCACTTTATGCTTTAGCTGATACAAATTACAAAGTCTTAATGTGCTAATTAATTTCAAATAAAATTCACATTTACTAAACTAAAATTTTATTAAGTAAAACATCAAATACAATTTTTATTAAAACGTGTCAAATATATTTTATTTCTATGTTCCTCAGATAATATCGAATCTAGAATAAGTTTACAATCATTTATTCTTTTTTCAAAACGGAGTCTATCTAAGTACCACATCTGAAAGTTACTCCTACGGGCTTGTCTGTAAGCAAAGCTCCACTTCACTAACACATGCACCTTATTGTTCTCTTCCAGAAAAGATATTGTTTTCTTCGTAATATTTTCTTTTTGATCCATTTTCATTGTTTTCTTCGTAATATTTTCGTTTTGTTCCATTTTGCTTCAATTTGTTTTCCATTTGTTCAGGATATAAAGCAAGTAATTCCATCATAGTTGAAACATTTTCACTGTTAGGATTTTCTGTTGGACTTATTATATTATAAACATGCGTACACAAGTCGCCACAATCAGATGAAATATTATTTTGAAATATTTTGAAATATGTATTGAATTCTTGCCTTTTAAGTATAGATAATCTATAATCAATAATTTCCTTTAATCGCCACAAATTGTCCAAAGACTCTTGTCCTAAGTATATGAAGTGTGGGCCTTTTGTAATTTGTAGAACAGGGGTATCATTTATTTTCTGAACCTGCAGATGAATATTGTTTATATTCACACTGGTTTGATCAACTTGAGGAAAGTAGAAATTGTTTACAATAATTCCTTGATGAACACAAATGTCTTTCCAATTTTCTTCGGTTAGTGCGATTGAAAATCCAGTTTTTCCACCAATTACAATTTTTGGAGAAAAATCATTTAAACTAATGCCAACAAGAACAAATTTTGACAAAGAATTATTTAAAAAATAAATTTTTGAATTAAGAAGCGTTTCCAAAGGTTTATGAACCACGGCGTTGTTCATAATGACTAAACGAGACTGAAACATATTGTGTTATTCTTGTACTTAAATATTCTCATCCCCACTTTCTTTAAAGTTTCGATTAAAATGGATTAATGAAAAAATAGATTTCCAGTTTGAAATTTGTAATAAAGATAAATAATTAAAATGGTAATGTATAAAAATAATGCAAAGTTTAATGTAACACTAATGATGGAAAAGTAATAATTTTTGAATCCGTCATAATAATTGGTACAGTTGGGGGTTAAAATTTGTAACTGATTATTTTTAAACTCTAACCTTTCTATCCAATTTGTATCAAAAATAGATCGATTTGGATAACGATACAAAATTTTAAAAAATTTACTTGCATTTTCATTTCCATTTATTCGTTCCATCCAACTAATTGTACTATTGTTAATTAATCCAATTTCATAAATTTACAATATTTACTTAGAGTGACGTCTGTTTTATTAGAAAAACATATTTCACACTGTGTTACGCCAGGGGGATGATGAACATAAAAAACATTTTGGAAAATAAAATAAAGAAGAATAAATTGAGATCTACTGATAGTCATTAAAACAAATTAATAATTATATTCCAAATTTATTAACATTAAGCAGATACTTTCACCACGAAAGCAAAAGCAGTTGTAAAAAAATAACAATAAAATACTTAATTTAAATATATGTAAAAGTTCATAAATAAGGATATTAATAATACTATATAAAATGTGTAGCTTGAAGACTTATTTTGAATGGTTACAATTATTCGATTCCTATTTTTCCATAAACAGTTATTTAAATCACAATTCCTAGCAAATTTCTTATGCTCCACAATAGGATCATCATAACTTAACCAATCAAAAATTTCAATACCACAATAAAAACATTTACAAATATCATTGATTGAAGTATAGTAAAAGCCAGCTCCAGCTAACACTTCTGGTCTCAATTTTCCTTTCCATTTTTTAAAAGTGGAAAGTCGTTTTTCATATGTTTTAAAATAACTGTTATCAATTTCTTTGTCAAAAGTTTCTATGCACATTTTGTGAAAGACTTATGAAGACTAACTTTGGTTTCAAAAACAACAAATTTAAATACCTTATAATATCTACATAAATATATCTAAATCTTCATGTTCTGCATTCCATTGATACAAAGCAATATCTTGGTGTCCCCAAGCTAATGTATTAAAACTATAGGGAATTTTATACCGCTTATCATCTTCGGAACTCAAAGCCAATTTATTAATTAACTCTGTAAAAATTGTATGTTGTCTAGATCGAAAAACATACATTGAACAAAAGGTTTTAGAATGATTTTCAACAACATCTTTATAATGAATAAAATCCAACTGCTTTTTAATTGCACTTTTTTTAACACCTTTTGCTTTTTTTGTTAAACTGTTTTCCGTTTTAATACAATATGCTTTTGCTCCAGTACCAAAGAAAGCAGTAATGGGTTCACCAGCATATTCATCTTTGAATTTTCCTATAACTGACTTTGTAATAGGCATTTCATGAATATTATTAAATTCATAATTAGATGTGTCAAATTTGTGAATATTTTTTATCATGTCAGAATAAATATTTGGAGTTGTGACTTCTAAAATGAACGAATCGGTATCGGTGTATAAAAGTGAAATATTTTCCTGATAAAGAGGTTTTAAAAAATTATAAAAGAAATCATACATGACAGTTTTAGATATATCTAATATTGAGAAGCCTACATATATTGGTTTATTGTAAGTAACTTGAATCTTTTGCATTTGAATAGCTACCAAGTTTTTAGAAAATATTGTTAAGTCCTTGAAATATGGTTTTGCAATTAAATTCTCAGCACCATCTTTTCTTCTATTTTTTTCCCACTCTGTAACAAGTCTTACGTCAATTCTCCTATCAACATTTTCCATAGTCTTGCCATAAATACTATTATTTGCCAACTTGTAAGTATTACGATCAAATTCATTCTTTGAATCATTTCTTAATCTTGAATTCAAGTCTATATATTTTTTCAACCAATCAGATTGAGAAAACTGTAAAACTCTATGAACTTTAGTTAACTTGAGTCCATGTTCCAAACATTGTTTTAATAATTGATAGTGAATAACATATTTTGATTTATCATTTAAATTGGGTATTAATTTTATGCATTTAGAATTTGGCGGTTTAAAGTTTTCTGGACAAAACGGAAAATCGTTATGATAGGAATGTAGACTTGTAGGATATTCTAAATCAACTTCTAAAACATATCCCTTATTAGATTTTTTAGAAATATTCATAATATTTAAATCATTGATTTCTTTATCTGTTAACCAAACAAAATCTCCCGTTGGAATGTGCTGTGACATTGCATAACCATACAAATTTGTTGCATCATAATAAATTATGTATTTAGTTGGCTTTAAAGGATCAAAATTTAAAAGAAATGGGTTATTAGCTTCAGATTTTCTACAAATGCAAGAGCTCACACCACCGCGAACGCTTTTTTTGAAAAAGTGTATCATATCTGGATCAGTTAACAATTCTAACTCTATTCCAGTATAACGCAACACGCCTCCCAGGATAAACCTGGAAAAGTGTAAAAATGAGCTGGATCGAGCTTATATGTGGATAAACAAGTACTTCTAAAATTTTCAAAAATATCTGCCAAAAGTAAAGTATCAGAGAGTAAGTAAACGTCGGAGTATTGACCAAGAGATTCACATTTAAACAATTGCCAAACCTTTACAGCTCTTTGGTATTCTGCATCACTGATGTGCTCATCCGTTAAAGTATTATAAAATTGGTCTTTCTGAGGTAAAGTTGTTTCTTCTAATTTTAAATAATCATCAATATAACTGTAAGGAAATACACCTTTTTGCCGAATAAGTTTAAATCTTTCTTCATCATTGAAAATTTTTTTTATTTCCTTACATTGTTCATCTTTTAAGCTTTCAGAGAGTTTTGATAAAGAATGGGATAGAAATTGAAAAGAATCAATAAACCTTAATGATATATTTTTTTTCTTAGCCTTTTGTGTCTTTTTATCAAAATAGTTATCCACATGAATAAGCTTTTCAAATGAAATATATTTTTCCTTGTTTTGTGCGATAACTGTTAGTTGTTCTTTGTTTAAGCATAATTTTTTAAGAAATAGATGAGAATCATAATTACGCAAATTATGCAATATAACTGGAATAAAGTTAGGTATTCTGTAATTTATGTTGCAGAGTGAATGAGCTGGACCTCTATAAAGACCGGTTATATGACAATGATCTGCAACCCTGTCATTTAAAAGAGGTTTATTACAAATATGACAAACTTTTTCATAGTTATGATAAATTTTGTCCAGTTCGTTCAAAGGGATCATTTTTTTAGGAGCCTTTAAATATTTATTGTATATGTTATACACATCTCTTTCTAAAGAATTTATAAATAATGTATCACAATTTTGACCTCTATATTTTTCAAATTTAGAATAATTATCGTCGAAGGAACATTTAATGTAATAGGCAAATGAATGTGGAATATGTTCATATTGTTTTAAGGTGTATGAAGTATTAGGATTTTTATCAACATTGTCATTATTTAAAGGCTTTAAAATGCATTCAAAATCTGCATACACCACGAAAGGAACTTTCATTTGTTTATGATAATTTACAAATTTCAAAATATTATCATATGAATAGTTTCCAAACTTATCTTTTATTAATTCTTTAGAAGGTAGGTTAATTCGTAAATGATCACAATCATAGCTATTGTGTTGTAATAAATTTTCTTCTGTAGGGAAATATTGTAAACAACCATCGCAAATATATTTTTTTCCGTGATGTTTAGAAATTTATGCAGAAACTAGTTTTGATAAATCTTTAATATAGCAATAATGAAAAGTTTTTTCATCATCATCACTTATTAACAATAAATTGACATGTTGATTTTTTTTATTCGATGAATAATAAAGTGGACCAATTACTTCATACCCCTTTTTAGGATTTATAATTTCTAATCCATATACATTAATAGAAATGTTATTTTTTTCTTCAAAAATCTTAATGTTCTTTAGCAACATTGGAAATTCTATACCTGACATATCCAAAACAGAAGAGTAGTGTGGGTAGGATGAAGTTTCAAAATCTAATCCGCGTGGTTGGTGAAGAGCAGACACAACTGCCCAGGCGAAGCAAAAGTTGTCATCATTCCTAATGTTGATCACAGCTTGACGTCTCTTGATCTCTTGAGGAAGTTCGATAAAAGATGAGGCTCTCAGCGGATTGTGCTTGTTAACATTAATTTCCAAATGAAGTAAATTCATCAAAGCCCATCCTGCAACGTAAAAATTAAAAAATTACTTTTTTGTTGCTGTTGTAAAATCGAAAATAAATTCTTTACCTGAATCTCTTTCTGCAAATTCGTCAGCTTTCTGGTCAATAATGGTGCAGATTTGCTCTAACAGTTCTTTTTTCTGATATCCCTGGCAAATGACTTGGAACGGCGCATTAAAAGATTTGACATCATAGCTGTCGCTGCTGGGGTTAAAATAGAAACCGAACAGTTCCATATTTAGCTTGATACATTTATGTTTCTGCAGTTCTTGATCTATTAGATGTGCAATTTTGTATTCCAAATGTTGAAAATATTCTTTCACATTTATGAAGTTTTGGTGTGAGGAAATCCTATAAGATATTATTCGTTCCCTGAATGCTGACTTGATAATTTCAACACCTTCCTCCAAGCCTATTTTGGAATTGTTCTTGTGCACACTAGATCGAAGATGTCCACCCCATAGACTTTGGTTTATATTTTTCTTGCATTCTTTACAATATTTTACAATATTTGTAGAATCTATATAAATTAAGAAAAAAATATTTTACAAAATATTTTACAAAATATTTTACAAAATATGACATGAAAAATAAAATGTTCTTACCTTTAACAAGCTTTGGTTTTTTCAACCAACTGTTGAGTTTTGTGGAATTTCCGTTAACATGTTTTTTAATATGTCGCAGTAAATTATCCTTTCTAGTAAAGACTTTATTACATGTTACACACTTATGCATTTCTGAAGTTTTCTGCATAATAATAATAATAATAAAATTAATATTGTGCAATTCTATTTAGTTATAGTCAAATTTTGAAAAAAGCAATTGCATTTTTGAAGTTCTTTGTATAATAATAAAGCAATAGAAATTAATTGACTTTATGAATCCATTTCTTCAAATGAGTCAACTAATTTGTCAAAGGCCTGTTTAACATAATTCACCGTACTTTCGTCTCCCTTTTTAATTGAGATCAAATTAGTTAAATTTTGAATAGCGAAACCCAGACACTTAAGGTTTGCTATTTGTTTTTTATTTTTTTTATGAATTTTAAATTTTTTTTTAATGATAAATGATGGTTTCGAAATTGAATTTTGTTCAACTGGTGAATTATTAGGAGAAATATCAGAAGTCAAATTTGCATCAATTTGTTTTTCTTGCGGATCAGAATTTACAATAGCATATGGTGAATTAATAGAAGATATAGCCGAACTTAAATTTTGATCAATTTGTTTTTCTTGCGAATCAGAATTTACAATATCATATGGTGAATTAGTAGGACAAATAGCCAAACTTAAATTTTGATCAATTTGTTCTTCTTCCGAATCAGAATTTTCACTAAACAAAAAGGGAGAGCAAATTGGTCTCGGAGAATTAATTGGCGATTTTAATGTTAAATAATTTGGATTAGATTTTTGAAAACAAACAATATCCTCATAGCTAGAATTTTGAGTTTCGTCAATGTCATTCAGTTCTTCAAGAGTTTGTTTAGTTTTTGTTGTAATTAAGTCCGTTTTGTTGTCAATAATGTCATTAAGATCGTCAAGAGTTTGTTGTTGAGTAGCTGTAAATAAATATTTTTCGTTGTTGTGTTTGTTGGCATTATTCTGAACTTGGCTATTGTAAATAATTTCATTCAAGTCCTGAATAGTTTGTTGTTGACTAGTTGTAAATACGTCTGTTTCATTGTTTTGTTGGTTTGCAAAATTCTGCATTTGAGTACATGTGTATAAGTCAAAGTCATTGTCAATTATTTTGCTTCTCGATGCCAAAAAATTGTCCATTATGAAAAAAATCGTAATAACAAATAAAAATGCCACAAATGTACATAAAAATGTCACCAATATATATAAGAATTAAATCTTGCCAAATAAAAATGTTAGAAATAAAAATAAAAATTTACCAAATAGACACAATGTAAACACCAGAAAACTCGCGAGCTCTGCACAGTGTGAATGCAGAAATCAATTGCATTCGTCTCTTCGCTGAGGCGATTTTATATGCAAAAGTTAATCACATGTGTCCTACTTAAAGTTGAACGACAATCTCTAAAAACCACTTTCCCAAGCCGATCAACAACCTTACCCCCCTCCCCCCTCCCCCCCCCCGGACCCCTGAATTTCCGAGACTAAAATCCCGGTTCCCCAATTTCGGGCTACCCTCTTCAGGTTAAGTTAAGTTAGGTTAGGTTATAGGTTAGGTTAGGTTAGGTTAGGTTAGGTTAGGTTAGGTTAGGTTAGGTTAGGTTAGATTAAAAAAGAAGAAAAGAAAAAAGGAGAAGGAAAGAAAAAGAAGAAGGAAGGAAAAAGGAGAAGGAAGGAAAAAAAAGAAACATAAAAAAGAGAAAGAAGGAAGGGAGAGAAAGAAGATAAGGTGAGGGTGAGGGGGGTTGGCGGAACGGGGAGGGGGCGAAGCCCCCCCTGGCCCCCCCCCCCCCCCCCGAGGAAACTGACAGGGAACGGGACAGCGAAAAAAAAAAAAAAAAAAAAAAAAAAAAACTTAAGTATTGCAGGTAGTAAAAGTGGTGGTTGATGGGATATATACTTAAGAACATCCACTCGACGATCATACAGTATCATTCGCTGTAATATCAGTTGTCGATATTATTTTATAAGCTATAACCAAAATTGTTTTTTATCAAATATATCTATCTAAATCTAAAGCTCCTAACGATGGCAGAAAATATGATTGGAAACGCTGACCAAATTGAAGAAAATAATGTGGAGAACGCCGCTCAAATTGAAGAAAGAAAAGAAATTTTTATTAACTTGGAAGGCGATTCCATCACTTATAAACATTCATTTTTGGACAAATCATCTAGGCTTGTTAGAAGATCATTCTTATGTAACATCGACATTAATTATATTGAGGAGGAAGAAGAAGAGATGGAGGAAGATGATCAGGAAATTGACGAAGGAGTGGACATGGATGGACAACTGCTAAATTTAGGAACCGAGGCTGACGTAAAAGTAAGCAAGTTTAGGGCTAGTGAATTATTTAATAATTTTGAAGAAAAAGATGTATGTGTTATACAAAGCTACTCTAAAATTGAAAGTCGAAGACTAGGAACATTTGCTATTTGCCTTCCTTGTAGTGCAATTCACATGAGATATTTACGGAGAGGGGAGTCCGATCATGTGAGCTGCCACTACAAAAGAGCCTATGTTGTTAGTGCTTCTGATTTACATTGTGCTATTTGTAGGATACATCTTTTTCTACTAATTCCTGAACATGCTTGCTTTTACTGCAACAAAAATGAAAAAAAAGAGATAGAAAATTATGTTGTTAAATATTAATAATAAACATAGTTTGTAAAGGTGATGGGTAGATTATTTCAACAATATTAATTTTAAATATAGGTTATAAACGTAATGGGTAGATTATATCAAAAATATTAATTTTAAACATAAATTGTAAAGATAATAAGTAGAATACGTCAACAATATTAATTTTAAAAAATGTCAACTGTTACTATAAGCGGTTATATATTTTCATTGCTATATGCAAAATACTTCTTTTTATTCTAACATCTGACACTGTATTTGTAAATGAAATAGCTAATCATATGTAAAAAAAAAGTGTCGATTATGTCAACTGCCACTAGAAGCACTCATATATTAGCATAACATTTTGTTAACGCTTGTTTCTGTATTCAATTGAGTTTTCTCTTACTTGATGCAAATTATATTAATATTATTAGTATAATTAAAAAGTAGTAGATTAGGCTATGCCGGTCCGACAATCAAAACCGTCATTTTTACATGTAAATTCCCATAAGAAAATTTAAGCTTCCATTTGCAAAAGTGGTGCCATTTTAGGGCGTGGCACTTTTTGTGTAAACCCATAACAATTGTTTTGTTATGTAATGTGAAAATTAGTATGTATTAAAAAACTTGTTAGATCATTGTTGTCGTTTCAATATAGGAAAAGGAAAAAATGTGTGTCAATTATTATATATATTTACATTTACTTTTTTTTACAAAATTATTTGTTACCAGAGTTTTCACAAACACAAATTATAAAAAATATTATCCTCTTTTTAAAATTACAACAAAATGATGTCTAATTACATCTTTGAAGATTTGTACCAAATAGTAATATCTAGTGCGACATACAGGACAATTGTTTACCATTATAGAACAACCATTTTCATCATTCCATCTTAAAATACATTTTAAACAAAAAATGTGGGAACATGTATTTGGTCTACATGAATCATAATATTCGATTATTTCAAAACAAATAGCACAAAACACTTTTTTCTCTTCACTCTCAGTTTTATTCAAATTTTTTAAAACAATCCCATTATTTTCTACTCGAACTAATGGTATATTTTCTTCTTGAACTCCTGGTATAATTTCTTCGAGGCTAATTGTCTGAAGCGGAATGGATCGATTTCTTTCTCCAACTGATTCACTCATTTTATTTTAATATTATTATTAATAGATTTATTCAACAGATTTTTTTCTTTTAACAGTCACTCGTACCTTAACATACTAAAATGATCTTGATGCACCTATTTATAAGACTTAAGAATGCAAAATCAAATGTGGGAGAACAAAGAGAAAAAATTAAAAAATATGATGCGAATGAGAATAAAAGGGGAGGAAGTTAAGAATGAGGGACATGAGAGAGAGGAAGAGGAGGAGGAGGAGGCGCTCCCCTATTATAACTACTAAAATCTCCCGTTGGAATATGCTGTAACATTGCATAACTATACAAATTTGTTGCATCATAATAAATTATGTATTTAGTTGGCTTTAAAGGATCAAAATTTTAGAAGAAATGAATTATTAGCTTCAGATTTTCTACAAATGCAAGAGCTCACACCACCGCGAACGCTTTTTTGAGAAAGTGTATCATATCTGGATCTGTTAACAATTCTAACTTTATTCCAGTATAACGCAAACACACCTCCCAGGATAAACCTGGAAAAGGAAAAGTGTAAAAATGAGCTGGATCGAGCTTATATGTGAATAAACAAGTGCTTCTAAAATTTTCAAAAATATCTGCCAAAAGTAAAGTATCAGAGAGTAAGTAAAGGTCGGAGTATTGACCAAGAGACTCACATTTGAACACTTGCCAAACCTTTACAGCTCTTTGATATTCTGCATCACTGATGTGCTCATCCGTTAAAGTATTATAAAATTGCTCTTTCTGAGGTAAAGTTGTTTCTTCTAATTTTAAATAATCATCAATATAATTGTAAGGAAATACACCTTTTTGGCGAATAAGTTTAAATCTTTCTTCATCATTGAACTTTTTTTATTTCTTTACATTGGTCACCTTTTAAGCTTTCAGAGAGTTTTGATAAAGAATGGGATAGAAATTGAAAAGAATCAATGAAACTTAACAATATATTTTTTTTCTTAGCCTTTTGTGTCTTTTTATCAAAATAGTTATCCACATGAATAAGCTTTTCAAATGAAATATATTTTTCCTTGTTTTGTGCGATAACTGTTAGCTGTTCTTTGTTTAAGCATAATTTTTTAAGAAATAGATGATAATCATAATTACGCAAATTATGCAATATAACTGGAATAAAGTTAGGTATTTTGTAATTTATGTTGCAGAGTGAATGAGCTGGACCTCTATAAAGTACAGTTATATGACAATGATCTGCAACCCTGTCATTTAAAAGAGGTTTATTACAAATATGACAAACTGTTTCATAGTTATGATAAATTTTGTCCAGTTCGTTCAAAGGAATCATCTTTTTAGGAACCTTTAAAAATGTATTGTATATGTTATACACGTCTCTTTCTAAAGAATTTATAAATAATGTATCACAATTTCGACCTCTATATCTTTCGAATTTAGAATAATTATCGTCGAAGGAACATTTAATGTAATAGGCAAATGAATGTGGAATATCTTCATATTGTTTTAAGGTGTATGAAGTATTAGGATTTTTGTCAACATTGTCATTATTTAAAGGCTTTAAAATGCATTCAAAATCTGCATACACCACGAAAGGAACTTTCATTTGTTTATGATAATTTACAAATTTCAAAATATTATCATATGAATAGTTTCCAAACTTATCTTTTATTAATTCTTTAGAAGGTAGGTTAATTCGTAAATGATCACAATCATAGCTATTGTGTTGTAATAAATTTTCTTCTGTAGGAAAATATTGTAAACAACCGGCGCGAATATATTTTTTTCCGTGATGTTTAGACATTTGTGTGCAGAAACTAATTTTGATAAATCTTTAATATAGCAATAATGAAAAGTTTTTCATCGTCATCACTTATTAACAATAAATTGACATGTTGATTTTTTTTATTCGATGAATAATAAAGTGGACCAATTACTTCATACCCCTTTTTAGGATTTATAATTTCTAATCCATATACATTAATAGAAATGTTCTTTTTTTCTTCAAAAATCTTAATGTTCTTTAGCAACATTGGAAATTCTATACCTGACATATCCAAAACAGAAGAGTAGTGTGGGTAGGATGAAGTTTCAAAATCGAATCCGCTTGGTTGGTGAAGAGCAGACACAACTGCCCAGGCGAAGCAAAAGTTGTCATCATTCCTAATGTTGATCACAGCTTGACGTCTCTTGATCTCTTGAGGAAGTTCGATAAAAGATGAGGCTCTCAGCGGATTGTGCTTGTTAACATTAATTTCTAAATGAAGTAAATTCATCAAAGCTCATCCTCCAAAGTAAAAATTAAAAAATTACTTTTTTGTTGCCATTGTAAAATAGAAATAGAAAAAATAAAAGTTCTTTTGTCTGATATCCCTGGCAAATGACTTGGAACGGCGCATTAAAAGATTTGACATCAAAGATGTCGCTGCTGGGGTTAAAATAGAAACCGAACAGTTCCATATTTAGCTTGATATATTTATGTTTCTGCAGCTCTTGATCTATTAGATGTACAATTTTGTATTCCAAATGTTGAAAATATTCTTTCACATTTATGAAGTTTTGGGGTGAGGAAATGCTATAAGATATTATTCGTTCCCTGAATGCCGACTTGATAATTTCAACACCTTCCTCCAAGCCTATTTTGGAATTGTTCTTGTGCACACTAGATCGAAGATGTCCACCCCATAGACTTTGGTTTATATTTTTCTTGCATTCTTTACAATATTTTACAATATTTGTATAATCTATAAATTAAGAAAAAATATTTTACAAAATAAAACATGAAAAATAAAATGTTCTTACCTTTAACAAGCTTAAGCCAGTGAGTGTTGTGGAATTTCCGCAAACATGTTTTTTAATATGTCGCAATAAATTATCCTTTCTAGTAAAGACTTTATTACATGTTACACACTTATGCATTTTTGAAGTTTTCGGTATTTATAATATTGTGCATTTTTATTTAGTTATAGTCAAATTTTGAAAAAAGCAATTGCATTTTTGAAGTTCTCTGGATAATAATAATAAAATTAATATTGTGCATTTTTATTTAGTTATAGTCAAATTTTGAAAAAAGCAATAGAAATTAATTGACTTTATTAATCCATTTCTTCAAATGAGTCAACTAATTTGTCAAAGGCCTGTTTAACATAATTCACCGTACTTGCCTCTCCCTGTTTAATTGTGATCAAATCAGTTAAATTTTGAATAGCGAAACCCAGACACTTAAGGTTTGCTACTTGTTTTTTATTTTTTTGATGGTTTCGAAATTGAATTTTGTTCAACTGGTGAATTATTAAGAGAAATATCCGAAGTTAAATTTGCTTCAATTTGTTTTTCTTGCGAATCAGAATTTACAATATCATAAGTTGAATTAACAGGAGATATAGCCGAACTTAAATTTTGATCAATTTGTTCTTCTTCCGAATCAGAATTTTCACTTAACAAAAAGGGAGAGCAAATTGGTCTCGGAGAATTAATTGGCGATTTTAATGTTAAATAATTTGGATTAGATTTTTGAAAACAAACAATATCCTCATAGCTAGAATTTCGATTTTTGTCAATGTCATTCAGTTCTTCAAGAGTTTGTTTAGTTTTTGTTGTAATTAAGTCCGTTTTGTTGTCAATAATGTCATTAAGATCGTTAAGAGTTTGTTGTTGAGTAGCTGTAAATAAATATTTTTCGTTGTTCTGTTTGTTGGCGTTATTCTGAACTTGGCTATTGTAAATAATTTCATTCAAGTCCTGAATAGTTTGTTGTTGACTAGTTGTAAATACGTCTGTTTCATTGTTTTGTTGGTTTGCAAAATTTTGCATTTGAGTACAATGTGTATAAGTCGAAGTCATTGTCAATAATTTTGCTACTCGATGCCAAAAAATTGTCCATTATGAAAAAAATCGTAATAACAAATAAAATACTAAATAAAAGTATCACAAATATAAATAAAAATGTCACCAATATAAATAACAATTAAATTTTGCCAAATAAAAATGTTAGAAATATAAATAAAAATTAAAAAATTACCAAATAGACACAATGAAAACACCAGAAAACTCGCGAGTCCTGCACAGTGTGAATGCAGAAATCAATTGCATTCATCTCTTCGCTGAGGCGATTTTATGTGAAAAAGTTGATCACATATGTCCTACTTAAAGTTGAACGACAATCATACAACCACTTTCCCAAGCCGAGTAACGACCTTACCCCCCCTTCTCCCTTCCCTTCTCCCTCTCCTCCCCCCTCCCCCCAGACCCTTGAATTCTCGAGACTCAAATCCCGGCTACCCTTTTCAGGTTAAGATAGGTTAGGTTAGGTTAGGTTAAAAAAGAAGAAAGGAAAAAAAGGAGAAGGAAGGAAAAAGGAGAAGGAAGGAAAAAGGAGAAAAAGAAAAAAGGAGATAGAAGGAAGAGAACGAAGATGTGGTGAGGGTGGGGGGTTAAGGGGGGTCTTAGGTTAGGTTAGTTTAAAAAAGAAGATAGGAAAAAAAAGGAGTAGGAAGGAAAAAGGAGAAGGAAGGAAAAAGGAGAAAAAGAAAAATGGAGAAAGAAGGAAGGGAGAGAAAGAAGATGGGGTATGGGTGGGGGGGTTAAGGGGGGGTCTTAGGATAGGCTAGGTTAAAAAAGTAGAAAGGAAAAAAAAGGAGTAGGAAGGAAAAAGGAGAAGGAAGGAAAAAGGAGAAGGAAGGAAAAAGGAGAAGGAAGGAAAAAGGAGAAAAATAAAAAAGGAGAAAGAAGGAAGGGAGAGAAAAAAGATGGGGTGAGGGTGGGGGGGTTTTAAGGGTAAAGTGACAAGGAAAGGGACAGTTAAAAAAAAAAAACTTAAGTATTGCAGTAGGATCTGAGAAGGATATCACGCAGGAGTGAAAGTGGTTTTCGATGGGATATATGCTTCAGAACAACCACTCGGTGATCATACAGTATCATTCGCTGTAATATCCGTTGTCGCAGCAAATCTATTTATCTAAATCTAAAGTTCCTAACGATGGCAGAAAATATGATTGGAAACGCTGCCCAAACTGAAGAAAATAATATGGAGATCGCCGCTCAAATTGAAGAAAGAGAAGACATTTTTATTAACTTGGAAGGCGATTTCATCAGTCATAAACATTCATTTTTGGATAAGTCATCTAGGCTTGTCAGAAGATCATTCTTGTTTAACATCGGCAATAATTATATTGAGAAAGAGGAAGATGAGGAGGAGGAAGATGATCAGGAAATCGACGAAGGAGTGGACATGGATGGACAACTGCTAAATTTAGGAACCGAGGCTGACGTAAAAGTAGGCAAGTTTAGGGCTAGTGAATTATTTAATAATTTTGAAGAAAAAGATGTATGTGTTATACAAAGCTACACTAAAATTGAAAGTCGAATACTAGGAACATTTGCTATTTGCCTTCCTTGTAGTGCAATTCACATGAGATATTTACGGAGAGGGGAGTCCGATCATGTGAGCTGCCACTACAAAAGACCTTATGTTGTTAGTGCTTCTGATTTACGTTGTGCTATTTGTAGGATATATCTTTTCTTACTAATTCCTGAACCTGCTTGCTTTTACTGCAATAAAAATGAAAAAAAAAAAGAGATGGAAGATTATGTTGTTAAATATTAATATTAAACATAGTTTGTAAAGGTGATGGGTAGATTATTTTAACAATATTAATTTTAAATATAGGTTATAAACGTAATGGGTAGATTATGTCAAAAATATTAATTTTAAACATAAATTGTAAAGATAATAAGTAGAATAGGTCAACAATATTAATTTTAAAAAATGTCAACTGTTACTATAAGCGTATATATATTTTCAGTGCTATATGCAAAATACTTCTTTTTATTCTAACATCTGACCCTGTATTTTTTTTATTGCAACAAGAACGAAAAATGAAATAGCTAATCATATGTAAAAATAATGTGTAGATTATGTCAACTGCCACTATAAGCGCTCATATATTAGCATAAGATTTTGTTAACGCTTGTTTCTGTATTCAATTGAGTTTTCTCTTACTTGATGCAAATTATATTATTATTATTAATATAATTAAAAAATAATAACTTTTAATTTCCTCTGTTTATTTTAAAAATGTTAAACCATAACAATTGTTTTGTTATGTGATGTAAAAATTAGTATGTATTAAAAAACTTGTTTAGAACATTGTTGTTTCAATATAGGAAAAGGAAAAAATATATATTAATATATTATTATTAGTATAATTAAAAAATAATAACTTTTAATTTCCACTGTTTATTTTAAAATGTTAAACCATAACAAATTAGTATGTATTAAAACACTTAAAGAATATTGTCGTTTCAATATAGGAAAAGGAAAAACTGTGTGTCAATTATTATATATTTACATTTACTTTTTACAAATTTATTTGTCCAGAGTTTTCACAAACACAAATTATGAAAAATATTATCCTCTTTTTAAAACTACAACAAAATGATGTCTAATTACATCTTTGAAGATTTGTACCAAATAGTAATATCTAGTGCGACATACAGGACAATTGTTTACCATTATAGAACAACAATTTTCATCATTCCATCTTAAAATACATTTTAAACAAAAAATGTGGGAACATGTATTTGGTCTACATGAATCATAATATTCGATTATTTCAAAACAAATAGCACAAAACACTTTTTTCTCTTCACTCTCAGTTTCGTTCAAATTTTTTAAAACAATCCCATTTCTTCTTCTCGAACTAATGGTATAGTTTCTTCTCGAACTCCTGGTATAATTTCTTCGAGGCTAATTGTCTGAAGCGGAATAGATCAATTTCTTTCTCCAACTGATTCACTCATTT
The DNA here is from genome assembly GCA_030620095.1 of Kuschelorhynchus macadamiae. NCBI lineage: Eukaryota > Metazoa > Arthropoda > Insecta > Coleoptera > Curculionidae > Kuschelorhynchus > Kuschelorhynchus macadamiae. The sequence goes on from JAUTXW010001846.1 coordinate 22,085, forward strand.
TATTTTAATATTATTAATAGATTTATTCAACAGATTTTTTTCTTTTAACAGTCACTCGTACGTTAGCATACTAAAATGATCTTGATGCACCTATTTATAAGACTTAAGAATGCAAAATCAAATGTGGGAGGACAAAGAGAAAAAATTAAAAATATGATGCGAATGAGAATAAAAGGGGAGGAAGATAAGAATGAGGGACATGAGAGAGAGGAAGAGGAGGAGGAGGAGGCGCTCCCCTATATTAACTACTAAATTTTTTTTTGCCCAGGAACTACTTTAATCTTTAGTATGAATGGATTTATTTAAAATTTTGAAAATAAATTTGCATATTAAATTTTAACTAGGACGAAAAAAGAAAGAAGCCTAAAACAAAATGTCGATTATAAGTCCACATTTTTTACACACACGAATGGAATTTTTGCAAATATCAATCGAATAAAGAATTTACCAGATGTTATAGCTTATGAAAGCATTTATCCATCACCGAATAGAGATTTTATTGGATAAAATCCAGCATCTAGGCTGACTAAGTTAAAATATTAACTAAAATCCAATAGAGAATTACCTCATGTTGCCTTCAACCTTGAAGTTTTGCAAAGGAGACCTAAAATGGCCGTTCCATTCAGTTTTATTCACTCGGACTATATAAAAAACAGAACCTTCGTGGCTTCGTATGTCACTACGAAACATAGGGGCCCATTCAAAATTATTTCTTAGCAGTCAAGATTTTTAATGACAAGAAAACCAATAAATGCATACTATTTAATCACTTGAACACTCACACAATTGTTCCCAATACTAAAATTCATGTAATATGCCTGAAAATGAAAACCATATAGTATATCACTTAAATAATTTTCAGATGCAGCGGTTATTATCCAAACTAGAATATTCTTTAGGATATTTCCAGCCTCGCGAGAATTTACGAATCAGTTGACTTTGAATCGCTAAAATTATTTTGATACTTATTAACCCAGGCAAATTAGGGTTTGATGCTATTAATTTAGAAACGTAGAATGTTTTTAATTTAAATCGGTATTTTTCAGCTTATTCAGCATCATTACCTTGCATTACGCGGGAAAAATTTCCCGAGCACTATTCATAAACCTCTCAGTCAAAATAATAACAAAATTAATTAAGATGCAATCAAATATTTCAATACAGTACGATAATACCGATTAATAATACTTGATATTGCACACCTAGCTCACTCAGACTACATATCTTTTTCGCTACTTTTCACCCTATATTGGTCATTATGTGCCAACGTGTGATTTTGCATTTTGACAATTCCCCGACGTAATTCAGCACGACATATCTCGGCCAATCGAATTAAGAATGCGTCTCGAGGCCCGAGCCTAGGGCCTCATGCAGTGATAAGATAACATGGGACCTGGCGATATTATGTTTATGCCGTTTTTATCAGTTATTTTCCGGCCCTGTTTTCTGTTTTGCAGTTTATTTTCTCATTTACAGACATATTAAAATTAATGTATCTTAGCTTATAAAAAATAGACCCTGAAAATGAGGGGATTTTAAATGCAAGGATATATATATATATATATATATATATATATATATATATATATATATATATATATGATAGTATGTTTTCATTCCACGTACACCAACGTCATAACAAGAAAATGATCCTTGTTTGGAACATGTTCTGCATCACAGCAGACACAATGATCCATTTTAGTCAAACGACGATCGCGATTTCGCTTTTATTAGAGCTCATCAGGCCGCCATAGACTAGCGAGCCCCGTGTAGGGCAAAGGCACAAAATATAATAACAAAATATATATACATATATATACATAAATATATATATATATATATATATATATATACATATATATATATACATATATATAATTTTTTTTTGTTGCATCATCTTAAACCATGTCTAATATTTTTTTGTTAAAAATTCTTGGGTACTGGTTTATTTTCTTAAAAGAATTATTTATTTCCTTAACGTTTCGCGCTTCATAGAGAGCTTTTTCAAAAGGATATTATTGGCCTACAATAAATACAAAACCATAAAACATCGATTGACACACTAAAAACTATTATTGACCTCCGTGTCAGAAAATAGAATTAATGATTTATTACAAGCTTTCAATAACTTTCACCCAAAACTGCAATTCACCGTCGAAATTGAAAAAAATGACTGCATAAAATTTTTAGATTTAACTATAATTCGAAACAAAAATAATAATAAACACGAAACTAAATGGTATACGACACATACATGGTCAGGCTGCTATCTAAATTTTAACTCTCACCATCCTAATAGTCAAAAAAATAGTGTTGTGATTGGATTAGCTGACCGCGCTATATTGTTAACGCCTCCAAAATATTGCGCGGAAACATGAAAAAAGGTAAGACAAACTTTAATTTAAAATAATTTCCCACTTAAATTAATCAACAAAATTATCAAACAAAGGACATACCTATATTACAATAAATTAAACAAAGAGAATAATCCAACAAAAAATAAAAATGAAAACAAATCTTATATACCATTACCATATATAAATGAACTGTCTGAAAAAATTAAATACGCTCTAGCCAAACACAACATAATTGTTTGTCACAAATCCAATAATTTATTAGGCTCCCTATTCACACCTCTCAAAAGTGAAATACCAGTAAAAAAAACAAACAAACTTAAGATATGCGGTACCATGTATGAATTGTCCCATGAAATACATAGGCATGACCACACAATACCTAGAGAACAGAATAAACGGCCACAAGTACACAAAAAATGCGTCCACTGCCCTGCATAAACATGAAAAATCAGAAAATCACGAGTTTAATGTTTCTGACACACGAATTTTGAATAAAGACACTAACTATCAAAAATTAATCATTAAGGAGATGTTTCATATCAAAAAAGAAAAACATTCCGTAAATGATAAACAAGATGTCAAGAAACTGAGTCAGATTTACCACGGTTTGATATTTTAATTTAGTATTTAACATATAATAAAATGCATATATACTACACCATCATAAATATAATTTCTATAATATCAACTTGATTTTACACCAATATAAATAATGTAAACATTGTTAATCTAAATAATCGCTTTCAACTAAAAACCAAAAAAAAACACATCGGTAGTATTTATTTAGTTTCCACAAGTCACAACTGAAACATTGCTACTATAATGCAGTGAGTCGTTTTTATTTCCAAGGTGCGTATACTAATGTATTTTAACATGATTTTAACATTAATTTCAAACGGGAGTTTTAAAAATTTTAACGTCCTATTTTAACATTTTATTATAATAGTTTTTAGTGTGTCAATCGATGTTTTATAGTTTTGTATTTATTGTAGGCCAATAATATCCTTTTGAAAAAGCTCTGTATGAAGCGCGAAACGTTATGGAAATAAATAATTCTTTTAAGAAAATAAACCAGTACCCAAGAATTTTATAATATATATATATATATATATAAAAAAATATATATATATATATATATATATATATATATATATATATATATATATATATATATATATATATATATATATATATATATATATATATATATATATATATATATATATATATATATATACATATTTATATAATATATATATATATATATATATATATATATATATATATATATATAATGTGTTTTCATTCCGGGTGTACATCCGTTCACTATTGTCGTTCTGAAAAGAACAGTTTTGCTGACGTTTCGCCAGCAATCACATTTGGCATTTTCGAAGCTTTCTTTCTCGCGTCCGAATAGAGACTAAGAACGACAGTAGTGAACGGATGTACACCCGGAATGAAACAAAACTAAACTTGTCCATGAGCTTAATGAAGACGATTATGATAGAAGGTTGGAGTTTTGCGAATTAATGACACAACGTTTGAACAATAACCCAAATTTGTTATTTAACATTTGTTTTTCGGATGAATGTACCTTCTATTTACATGGTGCTGTAAATAGACATAATTGTCGATATTGGAGCGACTCGAATCCACATTTGTTTTACATTCGCAATACCCACAAAAAATTAATGTCTGGGCCGGCATTTTCGGAAATCATATTGTAGGACCTTTCTTTATTCCTGGAAACTTGACGGGGGAGTTGTACATGTATTTTTCCATCCGTGAAGGAGTAAAATTCAACACATATATATATATATATATATATATATATATATATATATATATATATATGTTGATTTTTACGGATGGAAAAATACAATGTGTTTTCATTCCTGGTGTACATCCGTCCACTACTGTCGTTCTGAAAAGAACAGTTTTGCTGACGTTTCGCTAAAATCACATTTGGCATTTTCGAAGCTTTCTTTCTCGCGTCCGAATAGAGACAGTCTCTACTGTCGTTCTTTTCAGAACGATATTTATATATATATATATATATATATATATATATATATATATATATATATATATATATATATATATATATATATATATATATATATATATATATATATATATATATATATATGTTGATTTTTACTCCTTCACGGATGGAGCTGTGGCAAATACTCTAATATCTACTGTCGTTCTTTTCAGAACGATATTTATATATATACATATATATATATATATATATACACATATATATATATATATATATATATATATATATATATATATATATATATATGTTGAATCCGATGGAGCTGTGGCAAATACTCTAATATCTAAATGCGACTAACTGAAACACAGACGAGACAAAACGAACTTAAGGTAATATCTAGTGCTTTAAAGAAAAATGGCTACACAAATCGCACCATAGAGAAAGCTATTAATGCACAGGTTTTCCGAACAACGAACAACAAAAAATATGAGCCGGGAAAACAACGAGTAGTCTTACTATATGTAAAAGGCACAACAGACAGAATCGGAAGAATTCTGAGGAAACACAACATACAAACAATACACAAGCCACAAACAACTATAGGTAAACTACTCGGAAACCCAAAAGATAAAATCAATCTGGAAAACCACGGAGTGTACAGTATTCCGTGCCAGGACTGTGAAAAGTTGTACGTAGGGCAAACTAACAGGCGTATATCAGCAAGAGTGGAAGAGCATAAACTCAGCATCAGAAATAAACAACCTTCAACATTGGAAATTCTATACCTGACATATCCAAAACAGAAGAGTAGTGTGGGTAGGATGAAGTTTCAAAATCTAATCCGCTTGGTTGGTGAAGAGCAGACACAACTGCCCAGGCGAAGCAAAAGTTGTCATCATTCCTAATGTTGATCACAGCTTGACGTCTCTTGATCTCTTGAGGAAGTTCGATAAAAGATGAGGCTCTCAGCGGATTGTGCTTGTTAACATTAATTTCTAAATGAAGTAAATTCATCAAAGCCCATCCTGCAATGTAAAAATTAAAAAATTACTTTTTTGTTGCCGTTGTAAAATAGAAATAGAAAAAATAAAAGTTCTTTTGTCTGATATCCCTGGCAAATGACTTGGAACGGCGCATTAAAAGATTTGACATCATAGATGTCGCTGCTGGGGTTAAAATAGAAACCGAACAGTTCCATATTTAGCTTGATACATTTATGTTTCTGCAGCTCTTGATCTATTAGATGTACAATTTTGTATTCCAAATGTTGAAAATATTCTTTCACATTTATGAAGTTTTGGGGTGAGGAAATCCTATAAGATCTTATTCGTTCCCTGAATGCCGACTTGATAATTTCAACACCTTCCTCCAAGCCTATTTTGGAATTGTTCTTGTGCACACTAGATCGAAGATGTCCACCCCATAGACTTTGGTTTATATTTTTCTTGCATTCTTTACAATATTTTACAATATTTGTATAATCTATAACTTAAGAAAAAACATTTTACAAAATAAAACATGAAAAAGAAAATGTTCTTACCTTTAACAAGCTTAAGCTAGTGAGTGTTGTGGAATTTCCGCAAACATGTTTTTTAATATGTCCCAATAAATTATCCTTTCTAGTAAAGACTTTATTACATGTTACACACTTATGCATTTTTGAAGTTTTCGGTATTTATAATATTATAATATTGTGCATTTTTATTTAGTTATAGTCAAAGTTTGAAAAAAGCAATTGCATTTTTGAAGTTCTCTGGATAATAATAATAAAATTAATATAGTGAATTTTTATTTAGTTATAGTCAAATATTGAAAAAAGCAATAGAAATTAATTGACTTTATTAATCCATTTCTTCAAATGAGTCAACTAATTTGTCAAAGGCCTGTTTAACATAATTCACCGTACTTGCGTCTCCCTGTTTAATTGTGATCAAATCAGTTAAATTTTGAATAGCGAAACCCAGACACTTAAGGTTTGCTACTTGTTTTTTATTTTTTTGATGGTTTCGAAATTGAATTTTGTTTAAATGGTGAATTATTAAGAGAAATATCCGAAGTTAAATTTGCTTCAATTTGTTTTTCTTGCGAATCAGAATTTACAATATCATATGGTGAATTAATAGGAGATATAGCCGAACTTAAATTTTGATCAATTTGTTCTTCTTCCGAATCAGAATTTTCACTAAACAAAAAGGGAGAGCAAATTGGTCTCGGAGAATTAATTGGCGATTTTAATGTTAAATAGTTTGGATTAGATTTTTGAAAACAAACAATATCCTCATAGCTAGAATTTCGATTTTTGTCAATGTCATTCAGTTCTTCAAAAGTTTGTTTAGTTTTTGGTGTAATTAAGTCCGTTTTGTTGTCAATAATGTCATTAAGATCGTTAAGAGTTTGTTGTTGAGTAGCTGTAAATAAATATTTTTCGTTGTTCTGTTTGTTGGCATTATTCTGAACTTGGCTATTGTAAATAATTTCATTCAAGTCCTGAATAGTTTGTTGTTGACTAGTTGTAAATACGTCTGTTTCATTGTTTTGTTGGTTTGCAAAATTTTGCATTTGAGTACATGTGTATAAGTCGAAGTCATTGTCAATAATTTTGCTACTCGATGCCAAAAAATTGTCCATTATGAAAAAAATCGTAATAACAAATCAAATACCAAATAAAAGTGGCACAAATATAAATAAAAATGTCATCAATATAAATAACAATTAAATTTTGCCAAATAAAAATGTTAGAAATATAAATAAAAATTAAAAAATTACCAAATAGACACAATGAAAACACCAGAAAACTCGCGAGCCCTGCACAGTGTGAATGCAGAAATCAATTGCATTCATCTCTTCGCTGAGACGATTTTATATGAAAAAGTTGATCACATATGTCCTACTTAAAGTTGAACGACAATCATACAACCACTTTCCCAAGCCGAGTAACGACCTTACCCCCCCTTAGCCCCTTCTCCCTCCTCTTCTCCCTCTCCTTCCCCCTCCCCCTGGACCCTTGAATTCCCGAGACTCAAATCCCGGCTCCCCAATTACCGGCTACCCTTTTCAGGTTAAAATAGGTTAGGTTAGGTTAGGTTAAAAAAGAAGAAAGGAAAAAAAGGAGAAGGAAGGAAAAAGGTGAAAAAGAAAAAAGGAGATAGAAGGGATAGAAAGAAGATGTGGTGAGGGTAGGGGGTTAAGGGGGGTCTTAGGTTAGGTTAGTTTAAAAAAGAAGAAAGGAAAAAAAGGAGTAGGAAGGAAAAAGGAGAAGGAAGGAAAAAGGAGAAAAAGAAAAATGGAGAAAGAAGGAAGGGAGAGAAAGAAGATGGGGTGAGGGGGGGGGTTAAGGGGGGTCTTAGGATAGGGTAGGTTAAAAAAGAAGAAGGAAAAAAAAGGAGTAGGAAGGAAAAAGGAGAAGGAAGGAAAAAGGAGAAGGAAGGAAAAAGGAGAAAAATATAAAAGGAGAAAGAAAGAAGGGAGAGAAAGAAGATGGGGTGAGGGTGGGGGGGTTTAAGGGTAAAGTGACAAGGAAAGGGACAGTTAAAAAAAAAAACATAAGTATTGCAGTAGGATCTGAGAAGGATATCACGCAGGAGTGAAAGTGGTGGTCGATGGGATATATACTTCAGAACAACCACTCGGTGATCATACAGTATCATTCGCTGTAATATCAGTTGTCGCAGCAAATCTATCTATCTAAATCTAAAGTTCCTAACGATGGCAGAAAATATGATTGGAAACGCTGCCCAAATTGAAGAAAATAATATGGAGATCGCCGCTCAAATTGAAGAAAGAGGAGAAATTTTTATTAACTTGGAAGGCGATTTCATCAGTTATAAACATTCATTTTTGGACAAGTCATCTAGGCTTGTCAGAAAATTATTCTTGTTTAACATCGACATTAATTATATTGAGGAAGAGGAAGATGAGGAGGAGGAAGATGATCAGGAAATTGACGAAGGATTTGACATGGACGGACAACTGCTAAATTTAGGAACCGAGGCTGACGTAAAAGTAGGCAAGTTTAGGGCTAGTGAATTATTTAATAATTTTGAAGAAAAAGATGTATGTGTTATACAAAGCTACACTAAAATTGAAAGTCGAAGACTAGGGACATTTGCTATTTGCCTTCCTTGTAGTGCAATTCACATGAGATATTTACGGAGAGAGGAGTCCGATCATGTGAGCTGCCACTACAAAAGAGCTTATGTTGTTAGTGCTTCTGATTTACATTGTGCTATTTGTAGGATACATCTTTTTTTACTAATTCCTGAACCTGCTTGCTTTTACTGCAATAAAAATGAAAAAAAAAAGAGATGGAAGATTATGTTGTTAAATATTAATATTAAACATAGTTTGTAAAGGTGATGGGTAGATTATTTTAACAATATTAATTTTAAATATAGGTTATAAACGTAATGGGTAGATTATGTCAAAAATATTAATTTTAAAATAAATTTAATTTTCAAAAAAATTTTAAAAAATGTCAACTGTTACTAAAAGCGGTTATATATTTTCAGTGCTATATGCAAAATACTTCTTTTTATTCTAACATCTGACCCTGTATTTTTTTTACTGCAACAAGAACGAAAAATGAAATAGCTAATCATATGTAAAAATAATGTGTAGATTATGTCAACTGCCACTATAAGCGCTCATATATTAGCATAAGATTTTGTTAACGCTTGTTTCTGTATTCAATTGAGTTTTTTCTTACTTGATGCAAATTATATTAATATTATTAATATAATTAAAAAATAATAACTTTTAATTTCCACTGTTTATTTTAAAAATGTTAAACCATAACAATATTATGTGATGTGAAAATTAGTATGTATTAAAAAACTTGTTTAGAACATTGTTGTTTCAATATAGAAAAAGGAAAAATATATATTAATATATTATTATTAGTATAATTAAAAAATAATAACTTTTAATTTCCACTGTTTATTTTAAAATGTTAAACCATAACAAATTAGTATGTATTAAAACACTTAAAGAATATTGTCGTTTGAATAAAGGAAAAGGAAAGGGAAAAGGAAAAACTGTGTGTCAATTATTATATATTTACATTTACTTTTTACAAATTTATTTGACCAGAGTTTTCACAAACACAAATTATGAAAAATATTATCCTCTTTTTAAAACTACAACAAAATGATGTCTCATTACATCTTTGAAGATTTGTACCAAATAGTAATATCTAGTGCGACATACAGGACAATTGTTTACCATTATAGAACAACAATTTTCATCATTCCATCTTAAAATACATTTTAAACAAAAAATGTGGGAACATGTATTTGGTCTACATGAATCATAATATTCGATTATTTCAAAACAAATAGCACAAAACACTTTTTTCTCTTCACTCTCAGTTTCGTTCAAATTTTTTAAAACAATCCCATTTTCTTCTTCTCGAACTAATGGTATAGTTTCTTCTCGAACTCCTGGTATAATTTCTTCGATGCTAATTGTCTGAAGCGGAATGGATCGATTTCTTTCTCCAACTGATTCACTCATTTTATTTTAATATTAATAGATTTATTCAACAGATTTTTTTCTTTTAACAGTCACTCGTACCTTAGCATACTAAAATGATCTTGATGCACCTATTTATAAGACTTAAGAATGCAAAATCAAATGTGGGAGGACAAAGAGAAAAAATTAAAAATATGATACGAATGAGAATAAAAGGGGAGGAAGATAAGAATGAGGGACATGAGAGAGAGGAAGAGGAGGAGGAGGAGGCGCTCCCCTGTTTTAACTACTAAATTTTTTTTTTGCCCAGGAACTACTTTAATCCTTAGTATGAATGGATTTATTTAAAATTTTGAAAATACATTTTCATATTAAATTTTAACTAGGACGAAAAAAGAAAGAAGCCTAAAACAAAATGTCGATTATAAGTCCACATTTTTTACACACACGAATGGAATTTTTGCAAATATCAATCGAATAAAGAGCTTACCAGATGTTATAGCTTATGAAAGCATTTATCCATCACCGAATAGAGATTTTATTGGATAAAATCCAGCATCTAGGCTGACTAAGTTAAAATATTAACTAAAATCCAATAGAAAATTACCTCATGTTGCCTTCAACCTTGAAGTTTTGCAAAGGAGACCTAAAATGGCCGTTCCAGTCAGTTTTATTCACTCGGACTATATAAAAAACAGAACCTTCGTGGCTTCGTATGTCACTCCGAAACATAGGGGTCCATTCAAAATTATTTCTTAGCAGTCAAGATTTTTAATGACAAGAAAACCAATAAATGCATACTATTTAATCACTTGAACACTCACACAATTGTTCCCAATACTAAAATTCATGTAAAATGCCTGAAAATGAAAACCATATAGTATATCACTTAAATAATTTTCAGATGCAGCGGTTATTATCCAAACTAGAATATTCTTTAGGATATTTCCAGCCTCGCGAGAATTTACGAATCAGTTGACTTTGAATCGCTAAAATTACTTTGATACTTATTAACCCAGGCAAATTGGGGTTTGATGCTATTAATTTAGAAACGTAGAATTTAAATCGGTATTTTTCAGCTTATTCAGCATCATTACCTTGCATTGCACGGGAAAAATTTCCCGAGCACTAATCATAAACCTCTCAGTCAAAATAATAACAAAATTAATTAAGATGCAATCAAATATTTCAATACAGTACGATAATACCGATTAATAATATTTGATATTGCACACCTAGCTCACTCAGACTACATATCTTTTTCGCTACTTTTCACCCTATAATGGTCATTATGTGCCAACGTGTGATTTTGCAATTTGACAATTCCCCGACGTAATTCAGCACGACATATCTCGGCCAATCGAATTAAGAATGCGTCTCGAGGCTCGAGCCTAGGGCTTCATGCAGTGATAACATAACATGGGACCTGGCTTTACTATGTAATGGAACCTAAGGGTGGGAAATTATGGACGCCGTTTTTTTAGTGATCAGTTATTTTCCGGCCCTGTTTTCTGTTTTGCAGTTTATTTTCTCATTTACAGACATATTAAAATTAATGTATCTTAGCTTATAAATATATCCTGGGTAAAGGCTAGAGGCCCATAAAAAACAGACCCTGAAAATGAGGGGATTTTAAATGCAAGGATAATAGGCTATATATATATATATATATATATATATATATATATATACATATATACATATATACATAACATATATACATATATATATATATATATACAATATACATATATATATACGTATATATATATATATATATATATATATATATATATATATATATATATATATATATATATATATATATACATATATTTTTTTTGTTGCGTTTTCTTAAACCATGTCTAATATTTTTTTCTTAAAAATTCTTGGGTACTGGTTTATTTTCTTAAAAGAAATGTTTATTTCCTTAACGTTTCGCGCTTCATAGAGAGCTTTTTCAAAAGGATATTATTGGCCTACAATAAATACAAAACCATAAAACATCGATTGACACACTAAAAACTATTATTGACCTCCGTGTCAGAAAATAGAATTAATGATTTATTACAAGCTTTCAGTAACTTTCACCCAAAACTGCAATTTACCGTCGAAATTGAAAAAAATGACTGCATAAAATTTTTAGATTTAACTATAATTCGAAACAAAAATAATAATAAACTCGAAACTAAATGGTATACGACACATACATGGTCAGGCTGCTATCTAAATTTTAACTCTCACCATTCTAATAGTCAAAAAAATAGTGTTGTTATTGGATTAGCTGACCGCGCTATATTGTTAACGCCTCCAAAATATTGCGCGGAAACATTAAAAAAGGTAAGACAAACTTTAATTTAAAATAATTTCCCACTTAAATTAATCAACAAAATTATCAAACAAAGGACATACCTATATTACAATAAATTAAACAAAGAGAATAATCCAACAAAAAATAAAAATGAAAACAAATCTTATATACCATTACCATATATAAATGAACTGTCTGAAAAAATTAAATACGCTCTAGCCAAACACAACATAATTGTTTGTCACAAATCCAATAATCTATTAGGCTCCCTATTCACACCTCTCAAAAGTTAAATACCAGTTAAAAAACAATCAAACTTAAGATATGCGGTAACATGTATGAATTGTCCCATGAAATACATAGGCATGACCACACAATACCTAGAGAACAGAATAAACGGCCACAAGTACACAAAAAATGCGTCCACTGCCCTGCATAAGCATGAAAAATCAGAAAATCACGAGTTTAATGTTTCTGACACACGAATTTTGAATAAAGACACTAACTATCAAAAATTAATCATTAAGGAGATGTTTCATATCAAAAAAGAAAAACATTCCGTGAATGATAAACAAGATGTCAAGAAACTGAGTCAGATTTACCACGGTTTGATATTTTAATTTTTTAATTTAGTATTTTACATATAATAAAATGCTTATATACTCTATACTACACCATCATAAATATAATTTCTATAATATCAACTTGACTTTACATCAATATAAATAATGTAAACATTGTTAATCTAAATAATCGCTTTCAACCAAAAACCAAAAATAAACACATCGGTAGTATTTATTTAGTTTCCACAAGTCACAACTGAAACATTGCTACTATAATGCAGTGAGTCGTTTTTATTTCCAAGGTGCGTATACCAATGTATTTTAACATTAATTTCAAACGGGCGTTTTAAAAATTTTAACGTCCTATTTTAACATTTTATTATAATAGTTTTTAGTGTGTCAATCGATGTTTTATAGTTTTGTATTTATTGCAGGCCAATAATATCCTTTTGAAAAAGCTCTCTATGAAGCGCGAAACGTTATGGAAATAAATAATTCTTTTAAGAAAGTAAACCCGGACCCAAGAATTTTTAACAAAAAAAAAATATATCATATATATATATATATATATATATATATATATAATATATATATATATATATATATATATATATATATATATATATATATATATATATATATATATATATATATATATATATATATATATATATATATATATATATATATGGATTTTTACTCCTTCACATATGGAAAAATACAATGTGTTTTCATTCCGGGTGTACATCCGTCCACTACTGTCGTTCTGAAAAGAACAGTTTTGCTGACATTTCGCTAAAATCACATTTGGCATTTTCGAAGCTTATATATATATATATATATATATATATATATATATATATATATATATTTTTACTCCTTCACGGATGAAAAAATACAATGTGTTTTCATTCCGGGTGTACATCCGTTCACTCCTGTCGTTCTGAAAAGAACAGTTTTGCTGACGTTTCGCCAAAATCACATTTGGCATTTTCGAAGCTTTCTTTCTCGCGTCCGAATAGGGACTGAAGTGTTAGTGACTGCGACGCTTCCTTTTATACCCCCACTCGGGTCCGAAGGTTATATCTGCGCAGGCGTTGGTCGTTATTTATGTTTTCCGGATGGTGTTGTTGTTGTAGCGCTAAATGCAGCGCTCGAAAAATTTCTGACTCACGTAAATTCAATCCACCCCAGAATACAATTTACTCTAGAGCTAGAGGAAAACAACAAACTGCCATTTTTTGGTGTTTTGGTCACAAAACTACATAACGGACATTTCGAGTACACCATGTATAGAAAACCAACACATACAGACAGATATTTAAATGCAAAATCACATCATCACCCAGCACAAATTCAAGCTGTGGCAAATACTCTAATATCTAGATCCGTGCGACTAACTGAAACACAGACGAGACAAAACGAACTTAAGGTAATATCTAGTGCTTTAAAGAAAAATGGCTACACAAATCGCACCATAGAGAAAGCTATTAATGCACAGGTTTCCCGAACAACGAACAACAAAAAATATGAGCCGGGAAAACAACGAGTAGTCTTACCATATGTAAAAGGCACAACAGACAGAATCGGAAGAATTCTGAGGAAACACAACATACAAACAATACACAAGCCACAAACAACTATAGGTAAACTACTCGGAAACCCAAAAGATAAAATCAAACTGGAAAACCACGGAGTGTACAGTATTCCGTGCCAGGACTGTGAAAAGTTGTACGTAGGGCAAACTAACAGGCGAATATCAGCAAGAGTGGAAGAGCATAAACTCAGCATCAGGAATAAACAAACAACCTCAGCTTTATTCCTACATCATCAGGAAACCGGCCATAAAATAAATTTCGATAGGTGTAGGGAGATTGCCAATATAGAACATTATAAGACCAGAATAATCCGAGAAGCCATAGAAATTGAAAAACAAGGTGATTTGAATAAAAGGAACGAATCATTAAAACTACCAACAGTATGGAAGACAATAATCGACAAATCTAAAATCGCAAAAACTCAAGGGCAATTAGCGCAACAACAACACCACCATCCGGAAAACATAAATAACGACCAACGCCTGCGCAGATATAACCTTCGGCCCCGAGTGGGGGTATAAAAGGAAGCGTCGCAGTCATCAACACTTCAGTCTCTATTCGGCCGCGAAAAAGAAAGCTTCGAAAATGCCAAATGTGATTTTGGCGAAACGTCAGCAAAACTGTTCTTTTCAGAACGACAGGAGTGAACGGATGTACACCCGGAATGAAAACACATATATATATATATATATATATATATATATATATATATATATATATATATATATATAGCAAAACTGTTCTTTTCAGAACGACAGTAGTGAACGGATGTACACCCGGAATGAAAACACATTATATATATATATATATATATATATATATATATATATATATATATACATATATACATATACATACGTACAGCTTATTCAGAACCAAACAACAAAAGTTTAATACTTTTTAGTTCACTTTTCGTATACTTATTATCCTAATGCTCAGCCCAGGTCAAAAGAAAATTTTTGTTCAGTTAATTGATCAAATACATGAGAATAGTCTATGGGTCTCTTAGATGCAATGTAAAGTAGTCTCTGCAATGTAATGCAAAACATATTGTCGCTTTTAAAAGTACATGTTTTGGTTACATCCTTTATTTGGAACAATATTGTCTCTTCCTATTCACCAGGCAAGTAGCCAGAAATTCGGTTAGGGGGGGGGATCCAAATACCAGAAATTCATTTGGGGGAGGGGACAGTCAAATCTGCGGAAAATTAAGAAGAAGCATATCTATATCAAAAAAAATATTTTTAGTGTTTCGAGGGGGTCCAGACCCGTAGGATCCCCCTGGCTACGTGCCTGCTATTCACATAGAGGGTAAGCCAAGTATAATAAAACATGCTTTAAAATATTGAAATAATAATGAAATGAAATCGTTAATAGATATATTCAGTTATTTTTAATATTCAATTTCACCGCATTTTTCTAAAAATTCTTCTAAATCCGCTAGCTTCCTCGCTTCATGTTGAATATGTCTGATGTGACCCCATCTGAGCTGCTTGAGTTGGTTTATGTAACTGTCATCACCTAAAAATGTTATAATTATCTTAACAAATTAGTTAGGTACCTAATTACAAAAATAAAAAAACTCCAAATTATTACATACATTTAAATTAATATACCTAACCTAAGCTTTATTGTGACCCTTCTATCTGTATTTTATACTCTTATTTTTTAGTTACAAGAAAATGCTTTAAATCCGCCTATCATCTTTGCATTTAAAATCTCCTTATTGTCAGGGTCTGTTTTTTGTGAACCTCTTTATAGTGGTCCCTAGGCCTTTACTTAATCCGGGCCCCCCTCAAGATCTATTTATAAGCTAAGATACAATAATTTTAATATGTCTGTAAATGAAACAATAAACTCCAAAACAGAAAACAGGGCCGGAAAATAACTGATCACTAAAAAAATGGCATCCATAATTTCCCACCCTTAGGTTCCATTACATGATATCGCCAGGTCCCATGTTATGTTATCACTGCATGAAGCCCTAGGCTCGGGCCTCCAGACGCATTCTTAATTCGATTGGCCGAGATATGTCGTGCTGAATTACGTCGGGGAATTGTCAAAATGTAAAATCACATGTTGGCACATAATGACCATTATAGGGTGAGAAGTAGCGAAAAAGATATGTAGTCTGAGTGAGCTAGGTGTGCAATATCAAGTATTATTAATCGGTATTATTGTACTGTATTGAAATGTTTTATTGCATTTTAATTAATTTTATTATTATTTTGACTGAGACGTTAATGATTAGTGCTCGGGAAATTTTTCCCGTGCAATGCAAGGCAATGTTACACTGCGCTAAATAATATTTCTGATAGTCTATCATGGCACCATACTGTAGCCAACAACTGTAGTCACACATCGTGACTAGTTCAGACAGACTGTGAGAAATATTATTTATTTCTAGGGTGAATGAGAAATTTTCAATGCAAGCATAACTTTAATATTAACTCAATTTTCAAAAACTTTCTTATGTAGTCATGGAAAAAATGTAGTGTGAAACACGAGGGATAATCACGTTTCAAACTCATGTGTTTGCTGTACTCGCCTTCGGCTTGTGACACCAAACTTCCACTCGTATGAAATGTGCGTGTTTCGGCATTTGTTCTACAATATATTATTGAAGTCTAGAAATTAAGCTTTTCCTGTGCACTAGCATTTGGTTTATGGGTATTTGTCTACGTTATATTTTTTGTTTTTCTGGACGGATTTTATCTTATTAAATCAAATATTGCTCGTTTATTGATAATTTGAATAAATATTCCTATTTATTTACACACGTTGTTTTAAGAGAAATGCGTAATGAAAAATATTGTTCAGTACATGCCATAAACTGCTTTTCTTTACCGCTTGTAAGATTCAGCGAGAACTTTTCGTACGCGCACGGGCAAAGCTTAATTTCTAGACTTCAATAATATATTGTGCAACAAATGTCGAAAAACGCACATTTCATACGAGTGGAAGTTTGGTGTCATAACCCGAAGGCGAGTGCAGCAAACACACAAGTTTGAAATGTGATTATTCCTCGTGTTTCACACTACACTTTTTCCATGACTGCTTAAGAAAGTTTTTGAAAATTGAGTTAATATTAAAGTTATGCTTGAAAATTCCTGATTCATCCGAGAAATAAATAATATTTTTTACAGTCTATCGTGTCGCTACATTGTAGCCAACAGCTGAACTAGTCATGATGTGTGACTACAGTTGTTGGCTACAGTGTGGTGCCATGATAGGCTATGAGAAATATTATTTCGCACAGTGTTACATCACATCGTGAGAAATGAGCATCATTGCCTTGCATTGCACGGGAAAAATTTCTCGAGCACTAATCATTAACCTCTCAGTCAAAATAATACTAAAATTAATTAAGATGCAATCAAATATTTCAATACCTTACAATAATACCGATTAATAATACTTGATATTGCACACCTAGCTCACTCAGACTATATATCTTTTTCGCTACTTTATACCCTTTAATGGTCATTATGTGTCAACATGTGATTTTGCATTTTGACAATTCCCCGACGTAATTCAACACGACATATCTCGACCAACCGAATTAAGAATATGTCTCGAGACCCGAGCCTAGGGCTTCATGCAGTGATAACATAACATGGGACCTGGCGATACTATGTAATGGACCTAAGGGTGGGAAATTATGGACGCCGTTTTTTTAGTGATCAGTTATTTTCCGGCCCTGTTTTCTGTTTTGCAGTTTGTTTTCTCATTTACAGACATTAAAATTAGTGTATCTTAGCTTATAAATATATCCTGAGGTGGTCCCGGATATATATATATATATATATATATATATATATATATATATATATATATATATACATATATATATATATATATATATATATATATATATATATATATATATATATATATATATATATATATATATATATATATTATATATATATATATATATATATATATATATATATATATATATATATATATATATATATATAATGCATATATAGACTTTGCTGTGCCTCTGGATCACAACATGTCGCAAACATACACGACAAAAGTAAATAATTTTACAGCCCTTGCGATAGAAATGAAACTCATGTGGGATCTCGATAGCGTCAAAATTATGCCTTTAATAATTAGCACTAATGGGCTCGTACACGTCAATACCATCAGACACCTGGAAGAACTCGACCTACCCGACACAGCCATCCTGTGGATGCAAAAAGCAACAATATTGGGTACGGTTGCAATAATCAGGCAAATAATCTTCCCGCACTGACAACTGTGAGTGTCCTTGGCTGAGACCCGGACACCCACAGAAACAAAAACCTCCACAATTGTGTGAAATACAAAAAAAAAAATATATATATATATATATATATATATAAATATATATATATATATATATATATATATATATATATATATATATATATATATATATATATATATATATATATATATATATATATATATATATATATATATATATATATATATATATATATATATATATATATATATATATATATATATATATATATATATATATATATATATATATATATATATATATATATATATATATTTAGTTTTTATGTTGTCTCAATTATTGACTTTAGATAGACTATACTCCCGTATTCACTAAAGAAGTTTAAATTGAGACCATGTCTAACTTGACAGTTACAGGTTTGAGATCCCATTCTCAACAATTGAACAAAAAATTTTTCTAAATGTCACAACTACAAAATGTGTGTGATATAATCGAAACATACTAGCGAACTCCGAGTTTTAAGTACCATGGCAACGGTCTAAACCTTAAACTTTTTTAGTGAATACGGGGGTTAAAATGTAGTGCCATACATGGCAAAACAAAATGGATGCCTAATAAAATGATTAAATATTCGGTAAAATTTCATTTACAGAAATAAAACCTTATTTTTACGGACGAAAATAATAAAGGACATAATTTATTTTCTGTAGACTACGTAAATAATGTTATAAAATAAATGATAATAATAATAATAAATACATTAAAAATTTATAGAATTTGTAAAAAGTTTTTGTCAAATAAATATATGCATATATAGATTGTTTATTTTAAGTAGTGAAATTCTGTACGAGGGAAGTTGTGGGTAAAATTTAACTTAACGTTTTTTTGTGTTTATTTACCTACCTGTAAAAATACACTTCTTCTGCGTTTTCGTTAAACTGAATGTAAGAAACAAGCGTAATTTCGAGAAAATAGAGTTTTATTACAAAATAAGTTGTCAGAGAACATGCATGGTTATTTGTTTATTTAATATCTGTATTGGCCTACTAACAAAAATCGGACGCGAATATTAGACCTAATATATACCTAGAAAGTGTTTTAGAGAAACTTGTAACAAAATCAAATTAACCAAAATTATACAAGGTATTATTTAAATTGTAATTTTTGGGCTTATTTTAGGATAAAAGTTCATACAAATATGTGTCCGCCAAGCGTTCGTTTTTGAGATACAAAATTTTGATTGTTTTGTTGTTTTAATATTTAAAAGTTATTTAGTTATAACTTATCGCATTTTAGTAGATACTGGGGGTTGCATTTTGTAACTATTCGTTACTTTTAAACTCAACCATGGATGTATATATTGGTAACCTTGTGAAGTTTTAATTAGAAAAATAGCACGCCACTATTTTTTTTTGTCAAATCGTTAGGATAAGAGTCAGGATAAAAGTTTACAAATAATATCTCCTAATAATTTTTCATTGTAGTGATTGTTTTCGAAGAAGCGTTTAAATTCCATTTTGAAGTAGGAACGCTTCTAATCCAATTTTAGTGCGCGTTAAAGTTGCTCAAAAATCTTTAAAATTTAGATATGTGATAGCTCTTACAAAAAAAAAGAAATTTTTTTTATAAAATGGGTCCCAAAATATTTAATTTTGTAGATACAGGGTGTTCAAAAAATCCTTTAACCCGCACTAAAAAAAAACGTTTTCTCGAAAACTACCAATTCAATGTGAAATTATCAAGAGTCATTTTTTATGTATTTTAACCTTCACTTTTCTCTAATGCTACTAATTTGACAAAAAAACAGTGGTGATCTATTTTTTTATTGAAACTTCATAAGGTTACCTATATCTTTGATTATTACAATACCGGATTCTACATAAGAAACTATGTAACATAATATAGCTTTTATTTTTTCGATATGGTAAAGCATAATCGAAAATGAGGGAGGTCTCAAATTGCAATGATTTCAATTTCGCCCAGTATCTGAAAATCGAAGAGGCTATGAAAAGTTTGTTTATGGCCTCTTTCATTTTACAAAAAAGTAAAACCGCAATTATCTCTTATCACTAATAAGGGAAATACGCCGTAAAACCATAGAAAACTGGTGACCCTGATGGACATTTTCTAATATTCTACCGTAATATAATACTAATTACGTACAGTTGGCGCCAGATAAATCCGTAGGGTGTCAAATTAGACTAACCTCATTTTATGATATTTTGGTAAAACGGAGTTTTATTTTTACCTGTTAACTAGATTATAACCATACGGATTGAGTAGTTTTAAAGATATTTATTAAATTCACTAATACCAAAAAATTAGTATACGTTCAACTTTACGGAAATAAGAAAAATCGTCTCAAAAAATATTTTATAATAACTGCAAAATATCAAAAGAGTAAAACAACAATAAACACATTAAAAAACGACAAACTCTTTAAAATCAGAAGTTATTAAAGGTATGGTAAACGTAACAGTAAAATGATTATAAACTGAGAAAAATACATTAAAGAATAATAAACATATTAAATCAACAATAACTAATGTAGTGGTAAACGTAACAGCAAAAATATTATAAATTAAGAGAAACAGAGTAACAGATTTGTAAAAAGGATTAATATTTAATTGGTACATCGTTAGAACTTAAAACTAAAGCAAGCCTTCTGGACATAGATGAAATCAGATTATGGGTATAATTTGGGGTAATATCTTCCCAAATATCTTCTATCTTCTCCTACAACTCAATTTCATTTTCCGGTGGGAAATTTGTCTCACATATTTTCTTGACTATATATCTCAAAATGTTTTCTGTGGGATTCAAATCCGGACTTAAAGAACACCATGGTAGATAGCTAATATTGTTTCTAGCTAACCAATCCTTGACTAACCGAGCCGTATGAACAGGGCATTTGTCGTGTTGGTATATAAAATTATTCCCTTCAAGGAATACATTTGCCGATGGAAGCAGCATATGTTCTAAAATGTTAAAATATTGGCTATTTAAGATGCCATCAATGTTCCAACATACACCTGGGTCCTGGGCGCTTATCTAAGCCGAAACGGTGACTGAAAAGCAGCCACTAGTTTGCTGGCTTTAGATGTAATTTGGATCGTACTGAGAATTTGGCGGTCGGCGCACACGAATCCGCCCATTATACGAAGGCTGAAATACTTTTTCATCAGAAAATATTATCTTTCCCCAAAAATTTAGGGCAGATATTCCAAAGCAAACCCGACCTTTTGTTCTTTATCATTGGGTTTTAAGAAAGGTTTTGGGGAGCTGCTCTATTTCTTAAGTTGGAACATTATATTACACGACGCTGAACTGTCCTGTTTGAGGTTAGAAACTCTATCCTATATGCCGCATATACAGCCGTTTTAAATGTATTTTGTCTTAGAATGTCTATTAAGTGAGCATCATTTTCATCCGTTGAAATTTTATTACTTAAACTTGTCACCGCTGATCTTTCCAAGGTAGGTAGGTATGTTCTTCACGCCCTTTTTACAATCACCTGAATAGTGCTCTTAGCTATACCAAAATAATTGACAACTCTCCCGAGAGACCAGTCTTGGGCTATTAGTGTAATTATTGCAGTTTTTGTAGCAATACTTAAATGTGGCATATTTTGTGCTAATATTTTGCACTTAACAAAGTAACACTGACATCAAAAATCCATAAACGTCAACAATTAATCATGACATCTTGTGATGTTATAACTGTCAAATCTGAAAGGTAATTCAGGTAAATAAAGGAGTACAAAGTACAATTTACAATGAAGCAACTAAGCCGTACGGATTTATCTGTCGCCAACTATACTTGTCGTAGTATATTCATTTTCCGTTTTAAACATTTTCGTCTACTTCCAGACTTAACTTTCAATTAGAATATTTACGTGACGTGGCATATTGAAAGCAAAGTCGATAATAAAAATCGGTAAATTTCTTTTACCCGGAACTTTGTTCGTTATGATTCTTTCTTTTTATTAGGAATAGTGAAGTGTGACCTAGTTTAGTTCCACACATAGTCATTTATTAACACATTTACTGTCTTTTCAAACATTTATATTGAGCGCCATTTTGTTCCACTATATTGGATGCGTACCAAACAGTTTTTACCTTGGTTTATCAGCAAAATGTCAAATAAAATGAATAAGTACTTTTTACACTGATTTTTTTAAGACCGCAATTTTGTTTCATCATGTTGAATTCCTATCAGTTTGTCCCTATATTACATTTAATTTTTGTGCAAAATTTGAAGCCAGTTAAATATGAAGATTTTTTTAAATATTTTATTTGGCCGCCATTTCGTTCCGTCATCTTGAATTTGTACTTGTTAAAAATGTATGTCTAAATCACATTTAATGCTTGCATAAAGTTTGAATTCAATTTAATAAGTAATTTTATCATGCTGATTGTTTGAATATTTTATTAGGCCGCCATTTTGTTTTTCTATCTTGAATTTGGACCAAAATGTTAACAGCTCATTTCTAACACTTGATTTTGTGCAAAATTTGAGGTAAATTATATAAGTAGTTTTAATTTTTTTTAACATTTCACTAAACCGTCATTTTGTTCGGCCATATTGGAATTTTATCAGAAGGTTACCAGGTCATCTCCATATTATCCTTAATTTTTGACGAACCTGAAGTAAACCGGGAAAGCAGCTTTTAGCTATGCTGCGAACTGGCAGATATAGCGCCGATAGTCCGACGGAATAGAGAAAACATAATTTTTGACATCTAACGTTTGACGCTAAAACGTAAAAATATGTAAAACCTGAGAAAGTGATTTTTTTCACGGTTACAAACACATTTGGCCGCCATTTTCTTCCGCTATCTTGAATTCGTATCACAGTTTTAACTGCTCATCTCTATATCCACACTTAATTCTCGCACAAAATTGGATATCAATCCAATAAGTAGTTTTCCGGGCTCATTATTTTAATATTCTATTAGCCCGCCATTTTGTTTCGTCATCTTGGATTCGTACTAAAATTTTACCGGGTGATTCCTACGTATTACTTGATTTTTGTGAAATCTTTGAAGTGAATTGGATAATTAGTTTTTTAGTAACAATTTTTTTAACACTAGGCTGCCATTTTGTTCCGCCGAACCATACCAAAATGTTACCAAGTCATCTTCATTGACCCTTAATTTTTGACCAACAACTTTGCCAATCTATCTTTGTGTCACACTTAATGCTTGCACAAAATTTGGAATTAATCTAATGAGTTGTTTTTCAGGCTGATTTTTTAAATGTTTTATTAGGCCGCCGTTATGTTTTGCTATGTTAGATTCATACCAAAATATTACTAGTTCATATCTATGTAACACTTAACAATTTTTTTAACGTTTCGCTAGACCACCATCTTGTTGCGGCATATTGGATTTTTACCATGTCATCCCTATATGTTCCTTAATTTTTAAGCTATGGCAGTCAGACAGATAGACCGACAGACGGACGGACGGAATTGATATATATTTTTTGGCTAAAACGTGAAGACAGGTAGCACCTGAGAGAGTGATTTTTTTTTTCACGGTTAAAAACGTTTTATTTGTCCGCCATTTTGTTCCGCCAATTTGAATATATATCACAATTTTACTATTTTATAATTAGTCATGGCAAACAATTTTAAATCAATCCATTAATTAGTTTTTTCAGGAGGAATTTTTAAATACTTTATTAAGCCGCTATTTTGTTCTGCCATCTTGGAATCGTACCAAAATTTTACCAGTTGATTCTTGCAATAATACCTGGTTTTTGTGCAAAAATTGAGGTAAATAGCTATTTATTAATATTCTTTTAACATTTTACTAGGCATTTTATTTCGTAGTATTGGAGTTTTACCAAAATATTACACGTGACACTTAATTTTGACTAAAATTTGAACTCAATTGGGTAAGTAGTTTTTCAACTACGACGTGAACATACAGATCGACAAACAGTCAAACGGACAGACAGACCGACGGAATTGAGAAAACATGTTTTTCGGCATATAGCGACCCTGAAACGTAAAGATCTGAAAAAATCTCGTAGGGTGATTTTTTCATAAAAATGAACTGGTAACATTTTGGTGGGAATCTAAGATAACAAAACAAAAGGGGCGGCCTAATAAAACATTTAAAAAGTCAGCATGAAAAACTACTTATTAGATTAATTCCAAATTTTGTGCAAGCATTAAGTGTGACACACTGGTAAAGTTGTAGTACGAATTCAAGATTCAGTGTTTTTCTCATTTTTACTTCCCTCGTAAAAGGGAGGTATTGTAATCTTAAAAAAATTATCCTCCAAAAGTTGCATGCATGATAAAATTACTTATTAGATTGAATTCAAACTTTATGCAAGCATTAAATGTGATTTAGACATAAACTGGTACAGTTTTGGTACGAATTCAAGATGGCGGCCAAATAAAATATTTAAAAAACATGTTCATATTTAGCTGGGTTCAAAGTTAACACAAAAATTAAATGTAATGTAGGGATAAACTGATAGGAATTCAACATGATGGGACAAAATTGCGGTCCTAAAGAAATCAGTGTAGAAACTGTTTGGCACTCATCCAATATAGTGAAACAAAATGGCGCTCAATAGAAATGTTTGAAAAGGCAGTATATGTGTTAATAAATGACTATGTGTGGAACTAAACGGGAATAAGAATAACAATATAAGGGAAATATTCTAAGGACGTGTTTGGGAGGTAAATATACTTTGGTTGAAATTTAGCAGTATCATTTTTAGGACTAAGACGCTTATTTAGCCCTAACTAGATTGAAGTTATTAAGTCCAGTGACGTCTCAAGGGGCACCGCAACCATTATTATTGAGAAAAAAAGTATGCCATTGACTCCTTTTGCAGTTTTTATAGTTTTTTTTTTCAGTTTAAGCAACTAAAAATACAAGTTTCGTCTCTTGTGTTTTGTTTGTATCTAGCCTCGTATTCGAGAAAAAAAATGAAAATGACTTTAAACCACAACAATTTCGACCTTAAAGTAGATAAACAAAATGACTACCCTCTGTTAAAATACACGACTGCAATCGTTTCGTCTTTGATTGTCTGATACGTTCAAAAATCCCTGGAGTATTCCTTATCACATTGCAATTGTCGATTATTCGATATCTCAAGTCGTTTACACCTAGTACAGGAGTTTTATAAACCAGAGCCTTCAGATGACTCCACAAATAGAAATCTAGAGGATTCATATTAGAACTACGAGATGGCCAATTTTGAGGTCCTGCACGTCCAATCCAGCGATTAGGGTAAGTAATGTCGAGATGCTGATGAGCATGGACACTAAAATGGGCTGGGGACCCGTCGTGCAAAAACTACATATTCGTTCTTATATGTAGGAATACATCTTCTAACAAAAACAATAATTCCTACCCATACGTTCAGCGAAAATTGTTGCTGAAAATAACTTTCTCTAATAACGTGGGGATTTTCGTCGGCTCAAAAATGGTTATTATGATAATTAATGATAGCATCTCGTGAAAAATTTGCCTCGTCCGTAAATAAAATGTCTGGTAAAAAATTGTTATTGTGTGCCACCGTATGAAGCAACCACCTACAAAATATTAATCTTGAGTGAAAATTCCGAGGCAGAAATGCTTGAACTCGCTGTATATGATGGGGGTACAGTAGATTTCTTTATAAAACTTTCCAAATTGTTTTTGGGCTGATCTGGAGCTGCAGTGCAATCTTCCTGGTACAATTTCTATTTCTTCGACCGCATGTTGTTACAGTTTCTGGGGTGCGATTTTGCACTTATCATTTTGTTAGTTAACGAAAATTTTCTCCGTTCGGAGAGCTGTTCGGCATGACAATCGGATTTTCCGATTCTGGTTCGTTAAACACCAACCTACTACTAAAGCCGCCATTTTCCGAATCTGTCAGTTTTTGAGTTTTTGATAATATCTAAATTTACTGCCTTGGAGTTTCATTTCGTATGATAAAAAATAGTTTTGATTACTTGAAGGCTAAGCCATGATATATTAGCATATGTATCATACCGTAAATAATCAACAGATGACAAAATATTCAAGAAAATCATGAAAACATGGAACCTCCAAATAGGCAGCAAAGATACGAAACTCGTAAATCCTTCAAATTAAACAAGGTAAGCTAATTTGTTTAAAAAATATTATCTATGTCATATTATTACGAAACCTGTATATTTTAGTTATTAATGAATCATTATTTTTACTTCAGTGAATTCTTTCCTGATTTGATCATTTTGTTAGAAGTACGGGAAAACATAAAACGCTATCCTCAAAATATACTTCTTTTAAAGAAATATTTAACGAAGTTGTGAATATTCTGTTTAAATATTAATTACATTATTTGCTATATGGTGCAAAATTCTATATTACGTATTTTATTTTTAAAAGAAAAGGGGGACCTATGTACAGCACCGCGGCTGTTAATAATGTATAATGTTACATAAACATTATACATCTATCCGCCTTTGAAACGGGGCGCGCCTTCCACAGAAAAATAATATAATAATATAGGCAAAATGCGTTCCTCGGGAGAACAAAGCGATTTAAACTTAGAGTAAGAATAAAAATCTTACTCTAGGTTGTAATTGCCCGTTGTTACTAGGGAATGGCCCTCCCTATTTTAAGAATAGGCAGTATTTTATTTAATTTTGGTCTCTCGTAACCTAACCTAACTTTTTTAATTCACACAAACACAGTAAACAAGGAAGTCGAACAGCTGATGGATCACTTGCGGAAACATAACAGTGGTTTAATAATGGTGTATTTAAGTATTGCAAAATTGAACATAAATTCCAGTAACTAGGAACCAATTTAAGAATAATATTTTCTATTGATGGAAAAACTAAAGAGGCAATAAGGGCAGTTGAATCTAAATTATCATGATACTGTTACAGGTAGGCATGAATTTGTATATTTTTAAGCAAATAGAATGTACTTGCTAAAATTATATTTTATTGTCGGTGTCGAGGTCTATGTATAACTTGTAAACAAAAGTATTCCTTAACAGGTATTATCAAAGAAAATTTATTGCGTAAGCCAATATTTTCTTTGGTATTATATATTTTCACTGTTGAGGGCGAAATGAAATAATCTTTGTTTTTCTTTAAAAGAACTATAGTTGGAATTATATAATGTTATAATTATTAGAGAAGGGAAATAATTAGTTATATTATATTACACAGTATGTGGTGTATGGCACATTTATCGATTATAGCAATATTTTTAGTTTTTTTGCAGAATATGACACTGAAAAGAAGGGAATGATACAAGAAATGATGTCAAGTAATTGATACAGTATTTTCATTTACCTTTCACATACTTAGTCAATATAAGGAAGAACAATCACCGAAGCATAATTACAAATTCCTCGATAAGCTGTTTTGTTGATTCAAATTTGAACTCGACCATTTTGATTGTAGAACATATTGTAAGTATTAATTGTGATTATTTTTTTTTATAAAGAAACTTACTATAATATTAGACTTAAATAGATTACGCTAGTATAAATTTGAACTCGACCATTTTGATTGTAGAAGATATTGTAAGTATTAATTGTGATTATTTTTTTTTATAAAGAAACTTACTATAATATTGGACTTAAACAGATTACGCTAGTATAAGCTTATGTTAGTCTACTGCAAAACATACCTATAAGTTCGTTATTATAACAAATCATCAGTTTACAGTACCAAACAGAATTTAACCTTGAAACCATGTTTAATTTGACTATTTGTTTTTGCACTGATATTCTGTCGGAAAACAGCAGCAAGATAATGCACAGCAACTCAACTGATGAATGCTGCACTTATTTTTTTATTTTGTCATCCATTAAACTTTGTGCTAGACACCTCGTTATGTTTTATATGTTTGTCTAATTTCTTACAGTGTGATACAAATATGTTTGAAGTGTTTGTTTTCCTTGGGTTTTGCTAATTGCAATTTTTAATGTGTATTTTTAAATTAATCTTTTGTTCAAATCTATAAATCGCTCTTGAAGTTTCACATCACAATAAAAATATTGTATTTAAAAAAATAACTATTATATGACTTGATAAGTTCATTATGTTTAATGGAATTTATTTGTTTATTCTTATGTAAAATTGTATAGGGTGCCTGGTTATATTTTAAAAGGTACCCTAGAGGCCTTATGTTATGAGTTAACAGAAAACTTTAAATACAAATGTTTTTGGCTTTGAACAAAATCATCATTCATTAATCATTCTTGCCGATTATAAATATACTAGGTTTTTTTTTATCTCTAAAGATAATAGAGAAATTTTAGAAAGACCCTGCCGTAAGAGGCAATTTGGAGTCAGTGGAAAGACATTGCTTCTTATGATAGAATTTTTCTTAAATTTGTTGATTATCTTTAGAGATAAAGGTCTTAAACCTAGTCCATTATTAATAATCAGCAAGAAGAGACCATTTGAGGTGTATCTATTATACAGGGTGTGGCTTTTAAAATAACGAAGTCGATGCCCATTTGCTAAATTTCCAATTACCTTTTGTTTGTTTTTCTTGTAAATTGACCAAACCTAAACACTTATATATAAAGTTTTTTGATAACTCATAATAAAGTCTCTAGGGTAGTGTTTAAAATATAACCAAACATCCTGTACATAAAATCTGTATAAAATATCAGATGTGTTAAAAATTTAAAAAAACTACATAGATATACATAAAGGAACAAAAGTGAACCAAACTTAATTTTAGAGGAAAAATTATACACCATATACATTATACCTATATCATGAAGAAACCTTATTTTTTGTAAGTTAAGTTTACTGTGTTTACCATTTTTGATCAGAAGAGGTTATATCAAATCCATTATTATTTAATTCTGGGATACCTTGTTAGGTACTAGAAGATACTAGGTTGCTAAAAGTACATTTTGTAAGGATATATTAAATATTTATACAGGATGTCCCAAAAATGTCGTATAAGGTGCAGCTGCTGTTTTTTTTATTATGAACTATTTTGTTTTATTAAAGAGCAAAACATCTGGTCTATATGCAATTTGGTAAACTGAAGTTTAATACCTTAAAAAAGACCATACATAAATTTGTAATTCGTTTTGTTTAAAATTTTATTTTTTAAACTTCAATTTACTTGAAACATCTGTATGTTGCCTTTTTTAATCATATCAAATAAAGTAAAACTGACTAGAGTTTATGAAAATTAAGATTACCCTAAGTGAAAACTGTATTTTGTAACACGAAACATTTTATAAATTCAAATTTGTCTCTATTTTGTAAGATTTGGAGGTGATCATGGTATCTATTGTTCAGAAAGTCAAAAACTACAACATATATAAAATGTAGGGAATTTCCCTCAAGCTAGTTTTATAAGATTTATGTGTAGTCCTAGTAGCTACCTTGCAATTCACCCACTCTTATAGGCTTTGTTCAGTATAATTTTTAGAATACCTAGTGGTATTGTGACATTGTGACGTATAAATGACGAAACTAAAGATGGAAGTTTTTGGACAATATTCAGGTCTTAATTTTTGTTCCATAAAAATTAACATATTTAGTTGCGATTTTCGACACTGTCTAGCAGGCGCGTAACTAGGGGAAGCATAGAGGGGCGATGTCTTTTTTTTTGGGATATTGCATGGGCGCCCGCAGAACCATAACTGATGAAAAAAAACCAAAAAAGGTCATGCATAGTCCATTTGGTATATAAATGTAATTTATATATGTAATATACAATATTTCCATTTTCCAGGGGAGGCAAACGTCCTCCTCCCCCCTTCCCCCCATTCAGTAACAGGAGTCTAGGGACGCCCCTACGGTCTGGCACTAAGTATGGAGTTTATAGCCTAGAGGATGTAAATGCAGAGGTCTTCAATAAGTTGTTTTACGGAGTGTTTTGTAAAACACTTGTAAAAAAAGTTTTCCTTGTTTTTTTTTAAATTCTTTAGTTTTTTTTTGTACTGGGTGTTTTCAACAAAATTGTAATTTTTTTTAAACATATTTTTTCTCAACTTTTGTATCCCTTAAAACTATTATTTCTTACCTCAGTTATGAATAAAGGTAATGTCTCTAAATTTATAAATGCGACTGTTGTACAGTACATTTATATTTGGACACCTAGTTACAGCTTTAATTATAGAAAATTAAAAAAAAAACTTTAATTTCAAAATTTGTAGGATTATTCCTGTATTATGGTCTAAGAATATCAAATATTTCTAAAAATTATTGATAAGTAGAAAAAAATACATAACATGGATTTTTTAAATGTGTCACCTTGAATAATATTATCTAATTAAATTAGTCTTTTCATACCGATTATAAATATACGATTTCAAAGAGAGAGAGAGGACGAATATCTTTGCCTCTTATGAAATGGTTTTTATCAATTTTTTAGATAATCTTTAAAGATAAAGGTACCAAACCTGATATAATTGCTAACTTCAGAATCATTTAATGTTGCATTAAATGAGGCCAGCTAAAAAAAAATATAGGTTATGTAATTTCGTCTATTTAGTAATATTTTGTATTCTTAGAAGATAATAGTGAAAAAATTCTACAATTATTGTGTTTTTATTTTCTATAGTTATTTTCTAGATGTCAAAATATAAATAAAAACATTATACTTATAAAAAACTGTTTTGAATATTTTTTACTTTGAACTAACTTCAAACTCATCATTAGAATTCATTAATATCTATGTGAATCTAAATAATAACAAACTTTTTTGCCATTATTTAATAAGTTTCGTTAATTTTTAAACTCTCAAATGACCTTTTGATCTGATGTATCATGAAAGTTAGTTTAAAGTAAAAAGTTCACAATAGAATGGGGTAAGAAACAATTGTTTGATGCATACAGGAGCTGAGAAAAATAACACACCCAGAAAAAAATCTGTGTAACAGATTTCTTGTGGCCTTTTGCATTTTCGAAGCGATAAATCCAGCATATAGTGCTAGGCATTATCGAAAACCACAACTCAATATATAAATTCTGGTTGAAAATTAGTAAACTTGAATTTCGTCTACAAATTTGCATGTATAACTGCGTCTGGCCAGTAGTTTACTATAGGACATCAGTACCTAAAATTAATTAATTAATGTAGGGGTTATGGTTATATTGAATAAAAAAAATTGGGTGGAGGTACTATACATGCTGTTAGTTACAAACAAAAGTTTAAAAAGCCATATTTATATGGATATTCTTCTTATTTTCTTAAGGGGAATATGCTCCTTAAGTATTGCTTTTAATTTTTAACTAAAATTGGAAATATACCTATTTTATCAATAACGAAGTTTTTTAATAGCATATTATTTCGTTTAAAATATCCTTCTTTTACAGCTGATTTTTCGAAAAGCAATTTTTTTACAATATTTTTTCTACTTTTTAGGTATTTCAAGTCACAGTGTGAGTCCTTTGGACCTTTTGTAAAAGAAAATGGTGTGGACTTACATATCACCAGAAATCAGCAGCAATGGAAACTAATTTCAGCTTGTAACAACTTGAACAATAAAATCATGTCCAATTGTAATATTTTTTATTTAATGACAAATATAGAATTGATTTTGACTATAAAATATTGCAACACTTTAAAAAAAAAATTAAAGAAGTTCCAGTCAATTTCGTAATAATCAAAATGGAAAATTGTTTCATTTATATCTTAAAGATTTATGACTCTACTTAAATAAGAAAAAAAAATTATATTTAGGCATTTTATAGATACAGATTTACAGGGATATAGAGAGTTAGAGATTGATACCATTATGAAATTAGGTATGGGTGGTATTATATATGAATCTTTAAACAAATTTCCAAAAGTTAAGGTATGAAAGTAGAAATATTTATTTTTCAGTTCCAACGGTTTCTTTTGGTAGTTATGTAAACTCTCCAAACGTCAAATTTTAGTTTTTAGACGATAAAATTACTCTATTAGGTATAGGATCAACTGTGCAGTAATTTTATTATTTTTAATGCAATGAAAAAAAATGCAAAGTAAATTTTCTTCTTCCCAATCATATGGTAATTATCAGTATCTTTGAAGTATATAGAGAGTGACAAAATATCTATGTTTAATAAATGAATTCCCTGTCTATTTTTTACACCTATGAAAAGCTAAAAAATATCTTTCCAAAAATCGTCATTCCAAATTTTCTGATATACCTACCTATGATATTTAAAAAACTAAAATTAATACTTGCCTACAAATGGCCATATTATTTTTGAATATATAAATTTCAGTCGTAACAGTTACAAATAGAATATTTCTTAAAAAGGCTTCTTTATACAGAGTATTCCATGTAAAAAATTACACTGTATGTAATATTTTTTAGTACGAGAAATAATAAAAATATTAGAGAGAGAGACCATTTTAAATGGCAATCAATTTCCCTCGTACAGATTGTCACTAGAATTTGCTGCAGTCTGTCTCTGTTTCTCACTTGAGTTTTATGCAATTTTATTTCATTAGCCCGCCATTTTGTTTCGCCATATTCGATTTTTACCAAAATGTTTCCATTCCGTTGAAAACTTAAATTCAACTGGATAAGTAGTTTTTAAGCTATGCTGCGTACAGACAGACTGACAGAAGTCGAAAAACATGGGGCCTAAGCATCCTAAAATGCAAAGTTCTGCAAAAATGTCAAAGGGTTAATTTTTCATTTTTTACTCTTGTAAACTGGTCTAAATGCTGGTGGTTGCCCTTCTTCAATAAGAACTTTTATTTATTTTAAACTTTATAATTAAATGGTAAAAGTATTAACTTTTATTTGTTTATTTTTCTAATGATTTAATAAATCCTATTAGGTATTTTAATAATTTTAACACAGAATAAGTGTGTAACTTATTTTATTAGGACCATATTACCATTTTATTAAAAATCGTCTTAAAATGTCTTAAACAATACATTTGGAAAGATAAAAAACATATTTTTTATTATCATATTCTCTAATGTCTCTAAAATATCTGGAAATACAAGTGTAAAAATATTATATTACGCCTTTGTAATAAAGTATAATAACATTAAAATCTGTTCTGGAAAAGCACAATATAATATCCACTAAAATGTTAACCTTTTTTCACTGCACTCACATGTAGCGATTAATTAAAGTCAAATTTAGGTCTCTTGAAATTACCACTTATTTGTTAACTTCTGTTTTATTAGAATATTAGTAGGTATTAGGTACAATAATTATTCACCATCACCAATTGATGCCAGCAATGCTGCTGTATCTTCCCTTTTAGAAGTATAACAAACACAAGTATTGAGGATCTCCAGGCAGCCTTAGAAGCTTCAGATTTTTAATTCTTCCTCACCTTTTAATTATTTCCAAAATAATAAAGTATACTTAATTAATTAGGCCAAACAAATGTGTCGTGTTTTGCCCAACGTCAACAAAATAATTTTAAGGTTAACAGTAATTGTCAAATCGTAATGAAAAACAGGCCTACTTGACGTCAAAAACTACATGCAATTTTTCACTTAAGAAATGGATGCTACTTTCAACCTTTGTCAGTTGTTTCGCTAAATCACGTGATTTAGCGATTAGTTAACTAACGAAATGATAAGTGCAAAATCGCACCCTTGGGGTGCAATTTTGCACTTATCATTTCGTTAGTTAACGAAAATTTTCGTCGTTCGGAGAGCTGACAATCGGATTTTCCGATCCTGGTTCGTCAAACAACAACCTACTACTAAAGCCGCCATTTTCCGAATCTGTCAGTTCTTGAGTTTTTGATAATATCTAAATTTACTGCCTTGGAGTTTCATTTCGTAAGATAAAAAGTAGTTTTGATTACTTGAAAGCTAAGTCATGATATATTAGCATATGCATCATACCGTAAATATTCAACAGATGCCAAAATATTCAAGAAAATCATGAAAACATGGAACCTCCAAATAGGCAGCGAAAATACGAAACTCGTAAATCCTTCAAATTAAACAAGGTAAGCTAATCTGTTTAAAAAATATTATCTATGTCATATTATTACGAAACCTGTATATTTTAATTATTAATGAATCATTATTTTTAATTCAGTGAATTCTTCTTTCTTGATCATTTTGTTAGAAGTACGGGAAAACATAAAACGCCATCCTCAAAATGTACTTCTTTTGAAAAAATATTTAACAAAGTTATGAATATTCTGTTTAAATATTAATTACATTATTTGCTATATGGTGCAAAATTCTATATGACATATTTTATTTTTAAAAGAAAAGGGACCTATGTTAATATGTATTCCATCTATTCTAATCCAGCACCGCGGCTGTTATGCAACCACATAAACATCGTACATTTATCCGCCTTTGGAACGGAGCGCGCCTTCCACAGAAAAATAATATAATAATATAGGCGAAATGCGTTCCTCGGGAGCGTTTTAAACTTAGAGTAAGAATAAAAATCTTATTCTAGGTTGTAATTGCCCGTTGTTACTGGGGAATGGCCCTCCCTATTTTAAGAATAGGCAGTATTTTATTTATTTTGGTCTCTCGTAACCTAACCTAACTCTTTTAGTTCACAGATACACAGTAAACAAGTCGAACAGCTGATGGATCACTTGCGGAAACATAACAGTGGTTTAATAATGGTGTATTTAAGTATTGCAAAATTGAACATAAATACCAGTAACTAGGAACCAATTTAAGAATAATATTTCCTATTGATGGAAAGACTAAAGAAGCAATAAGGGCAGTTGAATCTAGATTATCATAATACTGTTACAGGTAGGCATGAATTTGCATATTTTTAAGCAAATAGAATGTACTTGCTAAAATTATATTTTATTGTCTATGTCGAGGTCTATGAATAACTTGTAAACAAAAGTATTCCTTAACAGGTATTATCAAAGAAAATTTATAGTGGAAGCTATTATTTTCTTTGGTATTATATATTTTCACTGTTGAGGACGAAATGAAATAATCTTTGTTTTTCTTTAAAAGAACTATAGTTGGAATTATATAATGTTATAATTATTAGAGTAGGGAAATAATTAGTTATATTATATTACACAGTATGTGGTGTATGGCAGATTTATTGATTTTAGCAATATTTTTACTTTTTTGCAGAATATGACCCTAAAAAGAAGGGAATGATACAAGAAATGATGTCAAGTATTTGATACAGTATTTTCATTTACCTTTCACATACTTAGTCAATATAAGGAAGAACAATCATCGAAGCACAATTACAAATTCCTCGATAAGCTATTTTGTTGATTCAAATTTGAACTCGACCATTTTGAATGTAGAAGATATATGGGTGAATATCTCAGAATTGAGAGGGGAAGGTCCCTGTGTATTTTTATCTGTAATATTGAAAAAATATAACAACTGTATATTTTATGATGTGTCTCATTTACCCTGCTTTCATTTCCTGTTCAAATCTAGCCACAATTTTTTTTTAGATTTGTGAAAACTACCAAAATATATGGTAATTGTCAGTTCCGTGGCTTGTCCCTGGCATAAGTATGAAAAAATAACATGTAAATTCACTATTTTCTATATATCAACATTCAATTCTCTTTTCTTTAGTGTCTTGGTAATCGATTGAAATAACATATTATAACAAAAAATAAACCATTTTCTTTTTCAATTCTTCAAAAATGGCCATAATATGGTGTGTCAAATAGTCCCGTGCTGCAGACAAAATTCCCCGAAAAATCGCTGCTAAGTGGTGGGGGTAACCGACGCTGACTGATGAAACGTTCCGCACGACAGTTAAATCGGTAGTCGTGAGATTTCCAGCGAGCAGGTTGCATCACGTTCGGCATTTGAGGGCGGCCACGTGGTAAATATATCTTTGAAACGCTCACATCGACAGTACCGTGGTAAGTCAAAATGAGTCTTCGTATTTGATTTTTTTTATAGTACGCTATTTTTTGTTAACTAGGAAATTGCACTGCATATTACTTAAATTTGAAAGTAAGCTAGCTCTGTAAAATTTACAAAAATGTTCAAATTTGTCAGTCCCGTGAACGTCAGTCTCGTGTAATTCAAAAACACGGGACTGACAGTCTCGCACGGAACTGACTCAAATCTCTAATTCCGCACGTAACTAGAAGCTTACACTACATTTTACTTCAAATAGAAGGTAACATGTATAAATAGCTATGTAAAATTTCCATAGACTTTCCAATTTGTCATTTCGATGGATAGGGGCTTCAAAGAAAAAATTGCATCACACAATTGGTTTTGTTTTTTTAGGAGACAATATGGCGAAAATAAAAATTTCAGAAGAGGAAAAAAAGCGCATTAAGCGAGAAAAGGAGAAAGAGTGTAGACGAAAAATTAAAGAGGATCCTGAAAGATATGCAGAGCAAAGAGAAAAAGATAGACACAAATATCTTCGCTACAGGGAATCTAAAAAAAGAAAGGTTGTTGCCGAAATGTCAGAAAGGGAGCGTCGTTGTAAGCGTAAAAGTTGGAGGGAGTACACACATAATCATAGAATGCGGCTGAAACAAACACAAGCAGCGGAACATAGGAAAACACAACATTTACCAGAGCTAGAAGATGAGCCAGTAGAATACATAGAGGATGATGAAAAAAGATGTAGGAAAAGTTTTTTGCAAAAAATTCGGCTAGCACGCTATAGACAAAAGGTAAAAGACAAAAAGGAAATAAAGAGTCTGAAGTCAAAAGTGGAGTTTTGGAAAAAAAGATATCTTCGTGAAAAGAAAAAGAAAAAAATCTCTAGTGAAACTTCTGAGGCTCCGTCAACAACGTCAGAAACACCTAATACCCGTGTAGAGCAATTCTTAAATGAGACAGTGGTTGATGAAAATAAAGTTCAACAAGTTAAAAAGCAGCTACTTTTTGGCGAGGCAATAAAGGAACAGCTATCAGAAAGCTACCAGGAGTTACGGACCAAAGAGAAGCATGTATTTCAAAAAATCGTTCACGGAAGAGTAATGAAAAAAATATAAGCTTGAATCAACATGTGAAAAAATATTTAAATATAGAAAAAATTTAAGACTGAAAAGCAGCAGTCAAGATCGACATAATATAAAGAGTAAAACTGCGTATTTTGAAAAAATGCAGGATATCAGAAAGAAAATCGAAAACTTTTTGCAGGAAGATATTTATAGCAGGATATGTCCCGGAAAGAAAGATTATGTTACCAAGGGGAAAGTTACTCAACAGAAAAGAGTTTTGTTAAACACTATGAAAAACCTTTACGTCAAGTTTCTGCAAAAATACCCTAATATTAAAATAAGTTACACTTTTTTTTTGTAGATGCAAACCCTACTGGATAAAATTTTTAAGAGTAATGGACCGCGATACATGTAAATGTGTAGTTTGCACCAATATGGAATTATTAATTCATTCTCTTTGGAAGAATGCTATTATTCAATTGAGGGTAACTGAGCAAATTGTAAAAAATCTTACGTGTAATAACCACTCAGAAACATGTCTTTTAAGAACATGCTCAGAATGTAAGACATTTAAATTGACTTATCATATAGAAGATGAAAATGGAGATCCAACCATTTCGTATTATAAACGGACCAATATAAAATATACTTTTTTAAATAAAAAAACTGAAGTTCGCTCAAAAATCGCAAAAACAGCTTTCCAAGTAAAATGTTCAGAAATTATAACAATTTTTGAAGAAAATAGTCTGCTATTTTTAGCACACAAAGGTAGAATCCAACACCAATATTTAGCTATATTGGAGAAAAAAGAAAACCTGACCAATAGCGAAATTATCATACACTGTGATTTTTCAGAAAATTACTGCTTAAAGTATGCCGAAGAAGTACAAGCGTACCACTTTGGTGGTTACTTTGCATACAACAGTTGTCTATAGTAATCTGGAATCTGATATTAAACCAAAAATTGAAAGCTACTGCTCCGTATCTGAGTCTCTTGAACATGGCCCGGCTGGAATTTGGGCTCATTTATGTCCTGTACTAGAGTGTTACTATAACAAGGATATCAAAAAACTGCATTTTCTTAGCGACTCTCCGAGTACTCAATATCGCAATAAAAAAATGTTTTTATTTATTGCGAAATACCTTAAAAATTATTTCCCTGGTGTAGAGTATGTAACTTGGAACTATCAAGAGGCCGGACACGGAAAGGGAGCTCCAGACGGGATTGGAGGATTATGCAAAAGAACTGCAGACCGTTTAGTGGCGCAAGGCAGTGATATGTCATCATTTAGTACATTCGTTCAAGTTTTAAAAGATAACTGTCCTGGCATAACCATTTTTGGGGTTCTTCCAGCCACAGTAGAATCATTTCAGGCGTTATTTAATAGTGTTCCAGTAATGCCATTTAAAGGATCGATGATGGTTCGGCAATTAGCATCCGTTTGTAACTTTGAAAAGTTGTATTTTAGAAAACTTTCTTGTTTTAATTGCAAAGAAATATGTCAACATTATCATTTGGGCGTTCAAAACTACGATGAAATAGAAAGTGAAACATCATCTGAAGACACAATAAATGACACACTACATTCTAATAACACAAGTAAAGTAGATTACAAAGACATTTATGATAGTTCCTCTGATGACGATCTACCACTGGCAAAACTAGCAAAAGAAATTGAAAATAAAAGAGAAGATTCTTCTAAAAACCAAACATTAATACCTATACCTAATACACACCTCATTATGTTTTATATGTTTGTCTAATTTCTTACAGTGTGATACAAATATGTTTGAAGTGTTTGTTTTTCCTTGGGTTTTGCTAATTGCAATTTTTAATGTGTATTTTTAAATTAATCTTTTGTTCAAATCTATGAATCGCTTTTGAAGTTTCACATCACAATAAAAATATTCTATTTAAAAAAATAACTATTATATGGCTTAAGTTCATTATGTTAAATGGAATTTATTTGTTTATTCCTATGTAAAATTGTACAGGGTGCTTGATTATATTTTAAATGGTACGTACCCTAGAGGCCTTATGCAATGAGTTATCAGAAAACTTTAAATACAAATGTTTTTGGGTTTGAACAAAATCATCATTCATTAATCATTCTTGCCCATTATAAATATACTAGGTTTAAACTTTATCTCTAAAGATAATAGAGAAATTTTAGAAAAACCCTGCCATAAGAGGCAATGTGTAAGAGAGAGATGGAGAAAGCTCCCAATATAGTGGAGTCATAGTCAGTTGGAATACATTGCTTCTTATGATAGGGTTTTTCTTAAATTTCTTGATTATCTTTAGAGAAAAAGGTCTTAAACCTAGTCCATTATTAATAATCAGCAAGAAGAGACCATTTGAGGTGTATCTATTATACAGGGTGTGCCTTTTAAAATAACACAGTCGATGCCCATTTGCTAAATTTCCGATTATCTTCTGTTTGTTTTTCTTGTAAATTGACCAAACCTAAACACTTTTATATTTAAAGTTTTTTGATAACTCATAATAAAGTCTCTAGGGTACTGTTTAAAATATAACCAAACATCCTGTACATAAATTCTGTATAAAATATCAGATGTGTTAAAAATTAAAAAAAAAATACATATATATACATAAAGGAACAAAAGTCAACCAAACTTAATTTTAGAGAAAAAAATTATACACTATATACATTATAACTATATCATGAAGAAACCTTATTTTTCTTTCTTTCTCAGAACTTGCCAGGGGCTAATGATCTAAATGATTATTTTATTAATGTAAGCAAAAATGTTACCTCTAGTATCTCGCCAAGTTTGGACCCTCTTTCGTTTCTCCCTCCTTCAAAAAATTTAGCTGATAGCTTTTTCTTAAGTCCCGTTAGCAACACTGAACTATTGAAGGTAATACATAATATTAAAAGTAAATCTTCGTGTAGCACTGATGGCCTATCAATTAGAATATTCCTGAACTTGCCACTCCCAGTCATAGAGGCCCTTACAACATTAATAAATGAGTCCTTTATAAAAGGTGTATTCCCTGATTGCCTTAAAACAGCTATAATTATTCCACTTCATAAAGGCGGCGAAAAAACTAACTCTTGCAATTATCGCCCAATTGCACTACTACCAGTGCTATCAAAAATCATCGAAAGGCTACTGAAGAACCGTCTTATGCCATTTCTCCTGAAACATCAGATAATATCCCCGGAGCAGTTCGGATTTCTACCCAACAAGTGCACCAGTGACGCCATGTTCACGTTGCTTAGAGGCGTCTACTCATCTCTCAATAACAACCACCCAACTGCCTCAGTTTTTTGTGACTATGCGAAAGCCTTTGATTGTGTTAGTCATGAAATTCTGATAAACAAACTACATTTTTATGGAATTCGTGGTACTTCTTTAAATTGGTTCAAATCTTATCTTGGGAAAAGGCAACAACTTGTAAGGGCTAATGGTTCCGATTCTGATTGTAAGTTGATTACAAGTGGAGTTCCTCAAGGTTCAGTCTTGGGACCTATTCTTTTTTTGTTATACATTAATGATATCACGAACCTTAAAATTAATGGAAGAATCTCCCTTTTTGCTGATGACACAAGCATAACATGGAGTGATTTTGATACAACGTCTTTACACTCTAGTATCTCCAAAGACTTGGTTATAATTAAGGCTTGGTCCGATTCCAATATGCTTTGTTTTAACGTCGATAAAACGGTGGCGTTATCTTATAAGGGAACTTTACAACCACTTCAGGTACATAACAGCAATATTGAATACGTAGAGTCGGTTAAATTCCTGGGTTTAAATATAAATAGCAACCTAAAATGGTCTAATCATATTGACACCTTAACTAAAAAACTTTCTACCGCCTGCTTCGCCATTCGATCAGTTTCAAAAGAACTAGACGTTCCTTCTGCCAGACTTACTTATTTCTCTTTATTTGAATCCCACCTCCGCTATGGCCTTCCCTTTTGGGGCTGCTGTACCACCGAGCAATTTCGTAGTATTTTTATGCTTCAAAAGAGAGCTATTCGTTATTTGTTTGGTCTAAATAATAGAGCTCACTGCCAATACTATTTCAAAAAACATGAAATATTAACACTTCCTGCATTATTTATTTTGGAAACGGTATGTTTGCTGAGAAAACATATAAACACCCTCCCAGAAAGGCCACAACATGTATACCCTACCAGAAACTCTAGGCATGATATTTATCTTCCCATTCCTTCCACAGAATTAATAAAAAAATCAATTATTTACAATGCCATAAAACTTTACAACAATCTGCCAGTACATTTAAAATCTATCCCTATGCTTGCACAATTTCGAAAAAACACCAAAGCATACCTCATTGAGAGACCACTTTACAGCGTTAATGATTTTTTTTTCAGTGAGTAAGTCTCTTTAAATTGTCACTAAACTCGCTTGTTTACTTAAATCTTTTGTGAGTCATGTCCTAACTCATAGCATAGAATTTTGTAAATCATTATATAGGGAAAAGAACTGTCGAACATTCACTTAAAACTTAATTATTTTTGTTAGGTATTGGATTAAAAACAATTTAATTCTTTTTGTATACTACATTCTGCACTAGTTCAATATACCTTCTGTTTAACATCACAATTATTTGTATAACTATAATAACATAGAGTTTAAGGTCGCATAGTTGCAATTTTGATTTCAATGTCATCGAAATTATTCACCTCGTACATGTGTGTTTGTTTACTTTTATAAGGTTATCATGATTCATTTGCTGTTTGCAATGTTATGCTATATTCTAACGTGTGTTTTACGATTTGGTAAATTGATAATTTACATTTTAAAAAAAAAAAAAAAAAAAAAGCACTGACTTGTCGAAATTATTTTCGATTAATGTTTTGATATGTCTTATTTTTAGGTATATTTTGCTTTGTCCATAAAATTGTAGAATTTTTCTGCGGCAATAAAGCATACTTTTGTTTGTTTGTTTGTTTGTTTTGTAAGTTAAGTTAACTGTGTTTACAATTTTTGACCAGAAGAGGTTATTTCAAATCCATTATTATGTAATTCTGGGATACCTTGTTAGGTACTGGAAGAAACTAGGTTGCTAAAAGTACATTTTGTAAGGATATATTAAATATTTATACAGGATGTCCCAAAAATGTTGTATAAGGTGCAGCTGCTATTTTTTTATTATGGACTATTTTGTTTTATTAAAGAACAAAACAGTGGCGGCTGGACTAAAGGGCACAAGGGAACGTGCCCACCCTCCATAAACCATAAAATCCAACCAATTAAAAAATATAGTACATCATTATTATCATTATAATAATTTTATTATATTATTGCATCAAAAACAGTCAAAATTACTTTCCGACTGATGATATTTCAGCCAACGGATATCAAAATTTGTTTCCGGGGACCACTCATATTTTGTCCCGATATTTATTGCTTATTCTTGACATTCTGGTGACCGAACCTTTAAAAGTAATGGTTAATTCGCGAGCGAAATGGGCACAATATTTTGCGTCTCTTCCTCTCTTCGCATGCACTTGTCGCGTCGCCGTCGGCTTGCTTTGCTTTGCGACGGCAACGTCGGCGAATTTTATGCATACGTTATTTAATCGATTGTTTCAGTTTGAGGAGACAGGCGGAGCATTGATTATTTTTTGTTGATTTGGAGTTATTGAGTGTTGTTTGATTTTAATTATTTTTAAGTTTATTGAATATGGAACTAGAATTAAATTCCGTGCAATATATATTGCAAAAGGCTTCGCTGGAATATCAGGAAAAAATTTTAATTAAAGAACAAGGAAGACCTACCCCAGATTTGGACATTAGCTATACGTCTACTAGTAAAACACGAAGTTACAAAAGAGTGTTTACGAAAAATATAAGTGGTTATGTGGCTGTTCAACAACAAATAAACTTTTTTGCTTCGTGTGTTTGATTTCAAAAAATGAACAGACGTCGTCGTGGACTTATCAAGGTGTCAGTGACTTGAAACATTTAGCCGAAAGGGCAAAAAAACACGAAAATTCGGTGGCTCATATGAATGCCTATGTTGACTTTAATGTGTTAGGAAAAGTGGACATTCGAGAACAATTAAATAGTGCCTATTTGCAACATAAACTAAAGTATAATGAGAACGTAGACAAAAATCGTCATATCTTACGGCGAATTATAATGTGCATTAAATTTTGCGGTGCTTTTGAGTTGGCGTTGAGGGGACATGACGAAACATCTTCATCTGAAAATCCAGGTATTTATCAAGGTTTAATCAACTTTGCCTCCGAATTAGATTCTGCTCTAGCCATACATTTAAGAGATGCCAAAGCGTTTAAAGGCACCTCAAAGACAATCCAGAATGATTTATTAGATGCTATGTTTGAGGTATATCGAAATGAACTGATAAATCAAATAAAATCCGCTAAGTTTATTGCCATAGAAGCCGACGAAACAACAGATACCTCAAATCAACAACAAATGGTAGTTATAATTCGGTATGTTTTTAACGGTGAAATTTTTGAGAAGTTTTGGGCATTCGTTAAACCAGAGGGGTATTCTGCAGATATTTTAGCCAATTGCCTCATGGACCAATTAAAATTAATTTTAAATTCACCGGCTGATAATTCTAAACTAATAGCACAAAGCTACGATGGCGCAGCAGTAATGAGTGGCAAAAATAATGGAGTACAGGCAATAATCAAGAACAAATTTCCCCACGCTCACTTCGTTCATTGTTATGCACACCAATTTAATTTAGTTATGGAACGCGCCACACAATGTAACAGGAATATCAAAATATTTTTTGCAAATGTTCAGTCCTTCTCAACTTTTTTTTCCCGATCCCCAAAACGTACAGCGGTTTTGGATCAAGTGGTTAAACGGAGGTTACCACGCGCCGTAGCTACGAGATGGAATTTTAAAAGTAGAGTCGTAAATACTGTTTTTCAATATAATGAATTGCTTAAAGAATGCTTGGAAAATATTATTGATCAACCAGGAATGGATTCAAAAACAATAAGCGAGGCATCTAGTTTATTAAAGTTCTTAGATTGTCCAGAGTTCATGTACTGGTTGAATATGTTTCATAGATTAATGCCTCATGTCGAGATTTTTTTCAATCAGGCACAAACTCGAGGAATTGAGAGCTCCCAAATGCAAGCCGCAGTTGATCAATTTGAGCAACAAATTGTTCAAATCAGGCAAAGCTTTAATGATTTCGAGTGTGAAGGAGAAGAAGTAATACATCCTACCAAGCGACAACGTGTGACATCAGCTGGAGACAGACGGAGTACAATCGCAAAAGAAGTATTGGATACAATTTTAGTTCATGTCAAAGACCGTTTCGATTTTAAGGATCATTTAAGTGCAGCCAAACTATTTGATGCCAGAAGTTTC
Organism: Kuschelorhynchus macadamiae; assembly: GCA_030620095.1. NCBI lineage: Eukaryota > Metazoa > Arthropoda > Insecta > Coleoptera > Curculionidae > Kuschelorhynchus > Kuschelorhynchus macadamiae. Next base: position 66,851 of record JAUTXW010001846.1, read on the forward strand.
AAATCTTACAGGAAGTCATTTCCACAAAATCATTTTGAATCTACTGCAAAATCATATCCAATGTTAGACAGTATAAAATTAAAAACGGAGCTTACAGCAAATTATGAGAGAGATGATATGTGCAGTGTAGACGGTGTTTTATCAATCTTAGTCTTTATATCGGAAAATAACTTGACGACAGTGTTTTCGGAAACCAACAAATTAGTAGACATAATCTGTACAACTCCCATGACGACGGTGGAATGCGAAAGATGTTTTTCAACTCTGAAGCGTATAAAAACTTTTTTGAGAAGTACTATATCTGAGGATAGACTGAACGCGTTGGCAACATTGTCAATAGAAAAAAAATGTATACAGTTGATACCTGACTTTGACAACAAAGTGATCGACGTTTTCAGCAAAAAAAAGACAGGAGGATGGATTTTTTATAAAAAAAATTTTTTTGTGTTAATTTTTTTATATATTATTATGTAAACTAAAAATTATCCATTTAAAATTTGGTTACTTTAAACTTGTTTCAAGAATATAAAAATTATTATAATTATATATATTTAGTTACTCAAAAGCTTTTCATTTTTTTGTGCCCTCCCATGAAAGAAAGTCATGAGCCGCCACTGGAACAAAACGTCTGGTTTATATGCAATTTGGTAATCTGAGGTTTAATACCTTAAAAAAGACTATACATGAATTTGTAATTCGTTTTATTTAAAATTTTATTTTTTAAACTTCAATTTACTTGAAACATCTGTATGTTGCCTTTTTTAATCATATCAAATAAAATATGACTTAAGTCTATGAAAATTAAAATTACTCACAGTGAAAACTGTATTTTGTAACAAGAAACATTTTTTTCTCGATTTTTTCTTCAGAATAACTTTATTTTATAAATTCAATTCTGTCTCTATTTTGTAAGATTTGGAGGTGATCATGGTATCTATTGTTCAGAAAGTCAAGAACTACAACATATATAAAATGTAGGGAATTTCCCTCAAGCTGGTTTTATAAGATTTATGTGTAGTCCTAGTAGCTACCTCGCAATTCACCCTTTCTTATAGGCTTTGTTCAGTATAATTTTTAGAATACCTAGTGGCATTGTGGATTGTGACGTATAAATGACGGAAAAAGATGGAAATTTTTGGACAATATTCAGATCTCAATTTTTGTTCAACAAAAATTAACATATTTAGTTACGGTTTTCGACACTGTCTAGCAGGCGCGTAACTAAGGGGGGCATAGGGGAGGCGATGTCTTTTTTTTTGGGATATTGCATGGGCGCCCGCAGAACCATAACTGATGAAAAAAAAACCAAAAAAGTGATGCATAGTCCATTTGGTATATAAATGTAATTTATATATGTAATATACAATATTTACATTTTCCAGGGGAGGCAAGCGTCCCCCTCCCCCCTACCCCTCATTCAGTAACAGGAGTCCAGGGACGACCCTACGGTCTAGCACTAAGTTTATAGCCTAGAGGATGTTAATGCAGAGGTCTTCAATAAGTTGTTTTACAGAGTGTTTTGTAAAACACTTGTAAAAAAAAGTTTTCCTTGTTTTTTTTTAATTCTCTAGTTTTTTTTTGTACAGGGTGTTTTCAACAAAATTCTAAATTTTTTTTAAACATGTTTTTTTTCTCAACTTTTGTATTCCTTATACTATTATTTCTTACCACAGTTATGAATAAAGGTAATATCTCTAAATTTATAAATGCGACTGTTGCACAGGGCTTTCATTTATATTTTGACACCTAGTTACATCTTTAATTATAGAAAATTTAAAAAAAAACCTGTATTATGGTCTAAGAATATCAAATATTTCTAAAAATTATTGAAAAGTAGAAAAAACTACATAACATGGATTTTTTAAACGTGACACCTTGAATATTATTATCTAATTAAATTAGTCTTTTCAAAACGATTATAAATCTATGAGTTCAGAGAGAGAGAGAGGACTAATATTTTTGCCTCTTATGAAATGGCCTTTATCAATTTTTTGGATAATCTTTAAAGATACCAAACCTGATATAATTGCTAACTTCAGATTCATTTAATGTTGCATTAAATGGGGCCAGCTAAAAAAAATATAGGTTATGTAATTTCTTCTATTCAGTAATATTTTGTATCCTTAGAAGATAATAGTGAAAAAATCCTACAATTATTGTGTTTTTATTTTCTATAGTTAAAGCTGTATCTAGATGTCAAAATATAAATAAAAACATTATACTTACAAAAAACTGTTTTGCATATTTTTTTCTTTGAACTAACTTCAAACTCATTAGAATTCATTAATATCTATGTAAATTTAAATAATAACAGACCTTTTTACCATTATTTAATAAGTTTCATTAATTTTTAATCTGATGGATCATGAAAGTTAGTTTAAAGTAAAAAGTTCACAATAGAATGGGGTAAGAAACAATTGTTTGATGCATACAGGAGCAGAGAAAAACAACACATCCAGAAAAATTTACATTTTGGTGAAAACACCCTTTATATAAAAAAAGTTTTTTGGTATTCGGGTGTGAATTATCCTGTGTAGAAAAGAACAATATAATATTTCGTTTTGTAATATTCATTGTGTGTGTATAAACATTTTGTGAAAATGACAAGGGCTTAGATAATACTCTGTGTAACAGATTTCTTGTGGCCTTTTGCATTTTCGAAGCGATAAATCCAACATATTATAGTGCTAGGCATTATCGAAAACCACAACTCAATATATAAATTCTGGTTGAAAATTAGTAAACTTGAATTTTGTCTACAAATTTGGACATGAGTACCTAAAATTAATTAATTAATGTAGGGGTTATGGTTATATTGAATTAAAAAAATTGGGTTGAGGTGCTATACATTCTGTTGGTTACAAACACAAGTTTAAAAAGCTATATTTATATGGATATTCTTCATATTTTCTTAAGGGGAATATGCTTCTTAAGTATTGCCTTTAATTTTTAATAAATATTGGAAATATACCTATTTTATCAATAACGAAGTTTTTTTAATAGCATATTTACAGCTGATTTTTCGAAAAGCAATTTTTTTACAATATTTTTTCTTCTTTTTAGGTATTTCAAGTCACAGTGTGAGTCCTTTGGACCTTGGACCCTTTGTAAAAGAAAATGGTGTGTACTTACATATCATCAGAAATCAGCAGCAATGGAAACTAATTTCAGCTTGTAACAACTTGAACAATAAAAACATGTCCAATTGTAATATTTTTTTATTTAGTGACAAATATAGAATTGATTTTCACTATAAAATATTGCAACACTTTAAAAAAAAATTAAAGAAGTTCCAGTCAATTTCATAATAATCAAAATGGAAAATTATTTCATTTATATCTTAAAGATTTATGACTATACTTAAATCTAAAAAAATAATTATATTTAGGCGTTTTATAGATACAGATTTACAGGGATATAGAAAGTTAGAGATTGATACCATTATGAAATTAGTTATGGGTGGTATTATATATGAATCTTTAAACAAATTTCCAAAAGTTAAGGTATGAACGTAGAAATATATTTATTTTTCAGTTCCAACTGTTTTTTTGGTAGTTATGTAAACTCTCCAAACGTCAATTTTTAGTTTTTAGACGATAAAATTACTCTATTAGGTATAGGATCAACTGTGCAGTAATTTTATTATTTTAAATGCAAAGTAAATTTTCTTCTTCCCAATCATATGGTAATTATCAGTATCTTTGAAATATATAGAGAGTGACAAAATATCTATTTTTATTAAATGAATCCCCTGTCTATTTTTGTACTCCTATGAAAAGCTAAAAAATATCTTTCCAAAAAACTTCATGCCAAATTTTCTGATATTCCCACCTATGATATTTAAAAAACTAAAATTAATACCTTCCTGCAAATGGCCATATTATTTTTGAATATATAAATATCGTAACAGTTACAAATAGGGTATTTCTTAAAAGAGCTTCTTTATACAGAGCATTCCATGTAAAAAATTACACTGTGAACTTAAATTCAACTGGATAAGTAGTTTTTAAGCTATGCTGTGTACAGACAGACTGACAGAAGTGGGAAAACATGGGGCCCAAGCACCCTAAAATGCAAAGTTCTGCCAAAATGTTAAAGGGTTAATTTTTCATTTTTTACTCTTTTAAACTGATCTAAATGCTGGTGGTTGCCCTTCTTCAATAAGGACTTTTAAACTTTATAATTAAATGGTAAAAGTATTAACTTCTATTTGTTTATTTTTCTAATGATTTAATAAATCCTATTATGTATTTTAATAATTTTAACACAGAATAAGTGTGTAACTTATTTTATTAAGACCGTATTACCATTTTATTAAAAATCGTCTTAAAATAAACAATACATTTGGAAAAATAAAAAACATATTTTTATTACCAATTCATTAGATAAATATAGAAAACAAATGTATTAGAAATTAAAGTTGGAATTAATGTTTAATTCAGAATAAATATAACATTTTGACTAGTGCGTCTAAAACTAGTCCACTCTAATCAAGATATGTATGCATTTATCACTACAGTACGTTGAATTTGTAGACAATAAAGAAAAAAAACTTAAGCTCTATCTCAAAATATGGCTTACTAAAGTATTCAACAATTGTCTGTTAAAATTATTAGATTTTAGTTTAATGTTGATTCTTTAACAAATGTTTGCTTAGTGTCCTATTTATTTAAAAAGGTGTTATGTATCTTAAAATAGTTATTTCCTACCTCGAAATACCTGACAGTGTCTTTAAGAATATTATATTACGCCTTTATAATAAGGTATAATAACATTAAAATCTGTTCTGGAAAAGCACAATATAATATCCACTAAAATGTTCACTTTTTTCACTGCACTCACATGTAGCGATTAATTAAAGTAAAATTTAGGTCTCTTGAAATCACCACTTATTTGTTAACTTCTGTTTTATTAGAATATTATTAGGTACTATATTATTCACCATCACCAATTGATGCCAACAATGCTGCTATATCTTCCATTTTAGAAGCATAACAAACACAAGTATTAAGGATCTCCAGGCAGACCTTAGTAGCTTCAGATTTTTAACTCTTCATCACCTTTTAATTATTTCCAAAATAATAAAGTATACTTAATTAATTAGGCCAATCAAATGTGTCGTGTTTTGCTCAACGTCAACAAAATAATTTTAAGGTTAACAGTAATTGTCACATCGTAATGAAAAACTGGCCTACTTGACGTCAAAAAATACATGCCATTTTCCATTTAAGAAATGGATGCTACTTCCAACCTTTGTCAGTTGTTTCGCTAAATCACGTGATTTAGCGATTCGTTAACTAACGAAATGATAAGTGCAAAATCGCACCCCAGGTCTTCCACCACCTGTACTTTTATTAAAACTACCAGTTCCACTTAATCTAGCATGTATCGTTTTAAATGTTTTAGCACATGGGAATTACTCTGTTAGGATATCCGTCTCCGTAAATTTTCCGTGCCTCGTCCGAATTTCCATTTGCTAGTCCATAAATAAAGTGCCTGTAAGTCATTTCAGAATTACTAAAATTATTCATAATAGATTCACTGCTAATAGACAGTTTTAAAATTTACTGATATGACAGCGACAGTACTATCACTGTATGCCGATACCAGTAAGTTAAACTCCCCCCAGGTAGGTGTAAAAACATTTACCCCCGTATTCACAAAAAAGATTTAAGAGTTAAACCAGGGCTAGGTGTCATGGTACTTAAAACGCCAGTTATGTTTCGCTCATGTCACTGTCATTCTATCACTGTGACATTTAGAAAAATTATTTGCTCAATTGTTAAAAATGTCATCTTAAACCTATAACTGTCAAGTTAGACCTGGTCTAAATTTAAACCTCTTTAGTGAATCCGGGTGTTAGAGTGGTTAAAGAGATTGTTTTTATCGAAAACGAAGCTAGATATGACAAAACACAAAGGCCAAAATGTTTTATTTTTAGTTGCTTACACTGAAGAAGCTATAAAAACAGTGAAAAGGTTCAGTGACGTACATTTTTTCTTAATATTGTTGGTTGCGGTATCCCATTGGTGGATCCAATAACTTCAGTGTAGTTAGGGTTAAATTAGCGCCTTAGTACTACAAATAACACTGCGAAATTTCAACCAAATCAGCTTGAGGATATTTGTGATATTTATAAAAAACCGATTTTTTTTATTTTTAACACCCTTCATACATATATATATATATATATATATATATATATATATATATATATATATATATATATATATATATATATATATATATATATATATATATATATATATATATATATATATATATATATATATATATATATATATATATATATATATATATATATATATATATATATATATATATATATATATATATTTAGTTTCTTTAACATAATCCATGGCTACGGTTAAAATAAATGGCAGGTAAAATCCAAAGTCTTATATAAAATGGTTTTTTATACATACAGAGTGTAGCAAACAAAAGCATTTTTTTCAAACGCAACACCGTGTACATAATAAGGTCAAACATAGGCCAATGATCTGACTACATTATTCTAAATATCGAAATACTATAAGAACAAATACAAAATTATATATAACATATATACCCCACTACGTCATGACTTCAGATAAAAAAGTTAAAAAGGGGATTCATTTATGTTGTAACAGCCAGTAAAAGGTACACTAATTTCACCTTAAACTTTCCCTTATGTTGATAAGTCATAATATAGCCATCATAGCAACAATCATGACAATAAAATCGACGGGTAATTCATTGAGCAGGTATAGCGAGAACATTTGCCCATATTGTAAGCATCGAATCTATTGATTTTTCCATCTAAAGGAAAGTAAAAATTATCTTAACAAAGACTTTGATACATCTTTGCAAAACGCTGGTATACTATCGGCATCCTACGGGAAGTCTCCTTACACAACTTGCACACAAATGGCGCCTATGTGCTGTAGTTCTAACAAACCACCGGCACCGTTCCCATATTACAAATTACATAATAATGATCCATAACTACTACATACTAAACTTAATCGCAAAGTTATTATGCCAGTTTGCAGCTATAAGCTGATTGTATAGGATCTGTTAAACTTGATACTCCAAAGCCATTGAATAAATAAACTTACAGGAAAGAGCCTAGCTACGACCTTGACGAGACCGGGAAGGTACCAACATTCAAAGCCATGGCCTGTCAAAATGACAAAACCTTGTTTCCGGTTTTCAGTGGTGTATCCACTTTGGTTTTTACTTTGAAATTTTGAGAGTAATTAAAATTAACAATAATTAATTTACTTTTCGTACAAATACCCTTATATTTATTCAGTAGTTTAAGTTCAACGTTTGTTGTTATTGATGCTTTAAAATTCAAACTGGGTTTGAAATAGCGAGTTATAAAGAAATATGGCAATTTTGCCGCCTGTGCATAATAAATTAACATAGCGAGAACGCATTCTGGGTGATGAGCTATCGTGACACGTGCCGAATAATTACGTTAATTTTATGTATAGCTTACTACTAGGAAATACCTGCAACTAAGAATTTAACAACTAAAGCATAAGGGAGCCTATTTGGAAAAAGTTGCAGCTCATTTGAAAGTTATATCATGCTTTAATACGCTGTAAAACTTTCTGCTTTCTTTTTATTAATTTTACTTGAATTTAATAAATTATTAACTTACTTGAATTTAATAAATAAAATTAAATTGTTATTTTTTTAAATAAGCAGAATAGTTATTTTTAGTTGAACTAGGAAATTATATTTTTTTCGAAGTGAAAAGTACTATTTTAAACTCAAACTATTTATTTCTCACTTAAATTTACACACATTTATTACAGTACAAAACATTAGAAAAACACCTAGATACGAAATATCAACATCTAAGACACATTAGGTCAGAAGAAAATTCAGTAAAATTAGTATTAACTATACAATTAAAAACAAAACATATAGAAATGCCAAAATAATTTTGGAAACTCAATTTTTAGCACTAGATTGCATAAACTCTTATTAAACAAGAGTACAATATTCAACAAATACCTCCCATTATGATTCTTACTTCGAGATGCAGTAACGCTCGCATAAGATGTCGGTGAGGATTATTTTTTCCTGTACAAAAGGCATTTTATTCTTTTCACTGAATTTCTAACAAATTTTGAGATATTGGAAGCCGAACTAAGCCCTTGATAATTTCCACCGTAATTTGAATTGTTCTTTTGAAGTACTGTAACAACCATTGTCATGTTAAATATATCCGGAAATATACTCTTTTCTATCATTAGTGGTGTATTAGGGTCAAGCACCTCACTATATGATGTTTACATATCTTTAAAAGTTTATTGAGATACCATGACAAAAGCATTCATTTTTTAAATATTGCAAATATGATTATGACATCGTAGCAGAGTATATTGGAATAATAAAAATGTTTTAATCAAAAAAGTAGTTAGACCAGGAAAACCAAAATGAAATTTCCTATTATTATATAAATATATTAACATATTCCGCTACACAGTAGTAGAAGTGTTTGTAAAAAATAGTTGTGTTTTTATATTTTACATAATAATGTTATGTATTTCCACCAAGAATCGGCTGACACAAGTGTATTGGTGTCTATAACAAAGACAAATTTAGTGTGGGTATTGCTGATGGATTTGCCCTAAAGTTAATGGAACTTGGCTAGTTGAAGGCTTGTCATTCAGCACTGTTCGAATTTCCACTTCAGGAGATACCCAAATTTAACATATAAAGTATCTAACAAAAATACCTTGCTAATGAAATCCAGGATACCCTATATCCTGTCTATTTTACGGAAAATATAATAAGTAAAAAATCGATATGATTTGTTTATTCTTATATTAATAAAAGCCGAGATAAAATCATATTTAATTACCGAAATTCAATAAATAGCATATCTCTTATGATGTCCAAAATAAAAGTATTTCCTCTCTTCAAACTGATCAATCAAGGAATCATAGTTCTTAAAAGTAGACTGTGGTCAAATTGGAATTGCTATCCCCCAGTTGTTTAATTGAGGCTAAAGAAGGATAGGTAGGGTTAGGTTAGGTCTGGTTAAGTTAGTTTACGCTTACAGAACCAAATTTGTATTGTTAGTATTTTTGGATATCTTAAACGATGTAAGGTTAGAATAGGTTAGTTTTTAAATTGATTTATATTACATTTTGGTTAGATTTAAATAAATATATAATTACACTAAGAATAGTTGGGCTACTTAGTGTTAGTTTTGGGCTACCTGCAATAAATAAATAAATTAATAAATACAAGAAAAATAGTATATTTTTGCAGAAAACATAATGTCTTAAGTGTTTATAGAAATAAAAAAAATGTATGTGGCCATAGGTATAGGTATATACTGTTTTTCCTATAAAAAGTCTAAAAAATGAATTAAAATCATTTATCTCCAAAAACGAATTTCATATTTTTTGTTTGCCTTTACCAATTTTTAAACTAATATTTGTCGGGAAATATAATCAAACTGTTTCCTCTTTAGCATAGTATCAGACCCGAAAAAAAAAGGCATATAATGTTAGATATTAAAACTTATTTTGTTCCATAAAATAGATCCTAGTAATTTAAATATTCTGGCCTAACAAAATATTATATGAAATATTACGCCACTGTGTTTTCTATATAGCACTTGGTTCCTAACCTAACTATTTGACTCTTTAAGAATTATGGTTTTCATTATAAGAACAATTATTGTTGCCTTTAAATTGGATTTCAACAAATGCAATTCCTTTCTTTCTTCAGGGCAGCACAAACCACCAAAAATGTGTTTGTTATATTTTATAACACACAACACAACTTATCAATCAACTTTTATATTAATACGATGTGAATATTAATACACGTCAACAAAACAAAACGTAAACATGAGAAAAATAAGGTCCCAAAAATGACGTAGTTCCGTCAAATGCCTGCTAATTTAAAATAATGCATGTGGCTCTTTCCTGTTGTATATTTATTCAAAGCTCCAAAGCAAATACCAGTGCTTTTACTGCATGCATCTTTTATTATAAAAGTGTCTTTTTAAGGGTATTAATGTCCGGTATGAAAATAAGTTTGTGTTAAATGAGCTCGTTACATACTTATTTTTTCCTTAATTTGGCCGTCACTGGTACTACGTTCAACTATTTGGTTACTATCACCGTTAAGAGGAGCTGTGGCACTAGAAATTATGGAATCCGTTAGAGCAGCTGTGACCTCATAACATAGTTCTTTTTGGCTGGTCTGATGATGTCTGCTTATAGTCGCAACTGCTTTATTTGGTGTTAAATCATGGTGAACCTAAAAATATCTATATTTAACAGAAATTTGTTTTAATAAATTATACTGTTAGACTATAAATATATTGTAAATGTGCCCAAATTTTTCTGATATAATAACTCTAAAAGATTTTTTTTATATTCATTTTTATATTAAAAGCTAATTACTGCCTCTAGTTTATAGCGAAGAGTAGAAAAAAATCACGCCTATGGAGAATAACTTTCGGGTATTTTTTCTCTAAAAATTGCAAATTATGTGCTTTTTGACGCCCTGATTAAATTTTTTATGGACATCATAACTCAATGGAGTTATATAGTTGTAAAGATAGAATTTTGTATTATTAAGAACTTGAGCATCCTCTGTTTTCACTTATCTTCTGCACGGAATAACCTAATGCAGATACGAAAGATTTGTCGGAACATTTGTGGTTGACCTAACCTAAGTTTATTGAAAGGTGTCGAATACGGGTCCACGAAGATGACGCAAACGTACCGCATTAACATAGTATTCGCACGATGAAATGATCAAAATTTATTAAATATAGTCTTAAAGCAGAGTAAGGACATTTTTATTTCAGTTTTCAGCCAACCTAATATACAATGTGGCCAGTAAAGTCCGCATCATAGGGAATTTTTTTTACTAATTGACTGAAGTAAAATTTGAGGAGACAAAAAGTTTTTGCTTGAAAAATTATGCAAAGTGACAATAAAAAAGTTAGTCACGTGATTTATCTTGTCAAATTTGACATTTGTTTTTAAAAATGGCAAAACAGTACCTTTTTCAGCATAATTTTGAAAAATTGTCCAGGAAAAAGTTGTTTATTTTTTTATTTTAAAGCTATGTGTTAAATTTCAGCCATATCGGTGTAAGTGTATACATATTTGTTTGCTTTTTAATAAAAACCAAACTGAGAAAAACGGTTTTTCTGTTTTATATAGTCCTTTCTAAAAATAAATTCAATATTTTTACTCAATTACTAAAGTAATCAAATAAAAACTAAACTATATATTTAGCGTATAGTACTCCATAAATAAGAAAAAAGTTTCATATAAACATAGGTCCGTAAACGCTTTGTTTCCGAGATACAGAGTGTTATTTTGTGAACGTTATTCCACCTCTGTCTGGGAAACAAAGCGTTTTCGCTTCTATGTTTATACCATCTGGCGGATGATATCCGATATTTTTTGCTGTTACTTTATTTTTTTGTTTATTCAAGTAACAAGAACCTTTTTACGAGTAGGATTTTCATGGCCGGTTTATTATATCGCTGAACGCACTGGCCCTAATGTCTTAAAGGTACAAACAGGGTGTTTCAAATCCGACATCCGTCATTGGGAACTCGGAATTTACAGGACATACGAGGATGCTTAAATTAGGGCAAAATTGTAAAGTTAATATGTTTAAGAATATGTCGTTTGGAAACTTTTAAAATCTCGATCAGTTCCGGAGATATCCGAGAAAAACCGAAAATTGAAGATTTCTCATAGCTCAAAACTGAGAGCACCTTCTTATTGCCACTTTTTTCCAGCTCAACAACAGAGTTCTCAGATTTGCCATCGGATGTTTCGACCTTTGGCCACCATCATCAACTTTATTTTTCTCATGGGCACCATATTAATATACAAGGTATATCATTGTAATGTAAAACCTAAGTACTTTATTGAAATGATACATCATTAAAAAGATAATAAAAGGAACTATTTAAAAATGTAATAAACAATATGACGCCCATAAATTGATGATGGTGGTCAGAAGACGAAACGTCGGATGGCAAATCCGAAAGCGCCGTTGAGTAGCTGGAATATTGGCAATGGAAATGTGTTTTTAGTTTTGAGCTAAAGTAAACGTAAGAGGTATTGACTGTGACGTAATTCAGGTTAAAAAGGACATATGTCTTGGAAAATTTTCATCATCAACATTGTAGTGACAGTTAAGGTACATCGCATCTCATTGAGAGGTGATGAATGCGTTCAGAAATCTATTTTTCTTCTGAGTTTCACCAATAAGAATTTTTAGCAAACTGAAATAATAAACATTGCCGAAAAGCTAAAACTTATTTTAACAACAATTTGTTAGGAGATATAATAAGTATTTAAATGAATTCTAGAGTATATACTATCTCCTAGAGAGTATAAGAAATTGGCATACAGTTACAACAGTAAAGTTAATTTAGAAAAACCGCAACAAGTTCTGAAAATGAATTACTGTTGTTTATTTCACTAAAACATTATTACCAATAATTTGTCACGAAAAACGGTAAACACGTTCTAAACGAAAAGAAATAAGAAGATACATGAGCGCCGTGAAAACATGTTTTTATTGTGTTTACAATTTATTAATACATATGTAATTTTATATTTCTATCAAATCAAAACTATTTTACAGATATAATTATAAATAAAAGCGCTGAGAGAATATGAGGTACCATAAGTAAGCCAAACTACTTTGTATCGAATTAAAAAAAATGACAGTTCAATCAGGCGAAACATATTCAAGCAACATATCAGAAAAACAACGAAATGCAGAACCAAAATTTCTGATTTTATGAAGAATAAAATTAAGAACACAGTTTATATATATATATATATATATATATATATATATATATATATATATATATATATATATATATATATATATATATATATATATATATATATATATATATATATATATATATATATATATATATATAATATATTTCTATATATATATATATATATATATATATATATATATATATATATATAGGATGTCACACGACGAATTGCGGCGATCGATTTCTCAGAAAGTAGGCTTTGGAAAAATTTGAAATTTTAGCAGCTAACTAAAGTCGATGGGGGCAATTCGCGCAAAATATTTTCAAGATGGCGGCACTTCCGGTTATACCGGAAGTACACGTCAACTTTCTTTTTTTAATAGAACACCCTGTATATTATCGAATTTTTGGATTCCTCGAAAAAATTCTAAGTATATCTCATGTATAATATCTTATACCTACGTTCAACTGTTTTTGAGACATTTTGAATTTTATGTAAAAAATGACGTTTGCAAGTGTAGACATAACTATAAAAATCTGCTTATCGAAGTCTCTATTATTTATTTGCTTGTTCAAAAGGGTACACTTTAGTGGCCTGGGCTGATATTTTTATAATAAATAAATATAGGGTGATCAAAAACTGACATTATAAATATACTTTAAAAAATCGTTAAAAGTCACTTTTTTCAAACGGAAACCCCAATTTTTATAATTTTATCTTATTTAACACTTAAAATAAAGGTGACTTTGTATAAAGTTATCAATTCCAAAAATTTGTAGTTTTTGAGTTATTGACGATTTAACATTTTTTATTATATTTTGGGTTACAAGTTTTCTTCCATCTGAATTCTACACTACGACACCAATTTCGCAGAGAAAGGGAATAATTAAAAAATCCGTTGAGATCTACATTTAACTTCTTGTGTAAAATGGCCATTGTAACGTATTCCTTTTTAACATACACATATAAATTGTATTCTTATTTTTATTCTTCATAAAATTAGAAATTTTGATTTTTTATTTAAGGGTTGATATGTTTCTTGAATATTTTTTAAAGCGAGACAAAGCGGCTTGACCTACTTTTGATGCCTTCAACGCCCTCATTAGCATATTTTTGTAGTCCATTGGTAATCCTTCTCTAAGCTGCTGCTTTTCCAACTCAAAAAATGCCAGCACATTGAAAATTAATTATTAAGCCTGTTGAATATATCGTAGCATTTTCGAATGAATGACAATACTATTTTGATAATGACTGACGAACAGTAAAAAAATCAAACCACTGTAATTAATTAATTAATTAATTAAAATTAATTAATTAATACAAATTTTATTTTGCCTACGTTTTCTATAATTTAAAATGAAATAAAAGAAAATGAAGTTACAGTAAAACCCTATTACGTTTACTTTACCTTGTCAACTAACTCCAGAAAAAAATAAAAATCGAAATATTCAATTTTCGGTTCTATACGGAACTACTCAGGATTTTAAAAGTTTCTAAACTGCGTATTGTTAGGCACATAAAAGCACAACGTTGCCCTAATTTTAGGATCCCCGTATTTCCTATACTTTCCGAGATCCCAATGGTGGGGGTCGAATTTCAAACACTCTGTATATAATATTTTAAACTTATAGTTATAAGAAAAAATAATTTAATTTCTTAACTAGTGAAAAAGTAAACATATTATATACATTCTTTAAAGTATTAATACAAAAGTTTTGGTGGCTTTTAGGTCTAGAATTAGAAACTCGCTTGTATCATCATCACCAAAAGTATCCGGGAAAAAAATTATTCATCAAAAGTTTAAAATCATAGTGGTAAATTTGTCCCATTTAACCTAAAAATCATAATGTAATAAATATGTGATACTAAAAATTAATCCATTAATAAAAAACAAAAATTAGTGACCTAGATTTTTTAAGACATATATTGTCAAATTTTAAAAAATATTTTGACGTTTCGGCAGGATACCCTTGCCTTTTCCAAAAGTTTTAAACCTAAAAACAAACAAAAAAACGAAATGAATTTCCTAATAAAATTACATATCTTCGGGTTTAAAACGTGAAACGTAATTAATACATGTCAAATATATCAAATAAATATCTACGGCATACTTTAGTTCACGAACCCACATAAATTTACAAAAAAAGAGACAATACAACGGTGATAGAATATGTTCACTTCTGGGCGACATCGTATAGACTGAGTTGCGATTTTTGCAGATTAGCAATTTTTTCTTTTTTTTTTTCAAATATATGATTAGAATATTCGGGGTAAGTCGAGCTAACCTTAAATAGATATTTATATTACATGATGGTAAATTTTGTTTAATAGGTCTTTATCTTTTTAATCATTTATGGCATGTTGATTTTTATTAATTTCGATTGACTCCTAAATTTCTCTTTTTTATTTGTGCAGTTCGGATTTCAGAATTTTGGTTTGGTCAAAATCGAAAGTATGTAGTACTTGATACATGTAGTGTTTTTTTTTATTTTGGAGTTTTTGTTTAGTATAGTGTTGGTCTAGTAAGTTATATCCTCTATGAGCGATTTGAATGTTCTGTTTAGAGAAAAGGTGTTAAAATTCTTCGGATAATCCCTGAATATATGGCAGTGTCAAGTAATTATTGTTTGATTTTTTTGATAAATTTCTTTTTTGATTATTAAAAGTATTATAAAATGTATTAATCATATTTTTGAAAACTGAATTAATTAGTTGAGTTGGCTAACCATTTTTTATTAGAGCACGTTTTGCTTTGTTTATTGATTCCTTTCGGAACTCAGGATTTGATAACTGAATTGCTCTATCTGCAAGGCCTACAATTACTGATTTTTTTTTGGGTATGAGGGTAGTGGGATATGTAATTTGTGTACATACAAGGACATGTTTGTTTTGTGTACCAATATGTTCCAATAGTGTTGTTTTTTCTATGTAGTGCAACGTCAAGAAAGCTTATTTGTTGGTTCTTTTCAATTTCAATTGTGAACTGAAATTTTGAATGGTAGCTGTTAAACTTTGATAGTATGTAATCGATGTTTTCTTTGGAAAATAGAGTAATACAATCGTCTTCATTCTTCAAGATTTTCAAGAAAAATATGTTGAATTTAATATAAGCTCTATGGCTTTCATAAAATCATCCAGCGTTATTATGTCCTTTGTTAGATTTATTGGTATATTTGTATATAACGAAACTACATCTAAAGATATTAAAACTTGATTATATAGTACTTAAAAGTGTTTTATTTTCTTCTTAAAATGTGTGGAATCGTTAATATATTGATTTTTGTTTATTTCTATTGAGATGATATTTTTCAAAAAACCTCACAAACCACAAAAAGGATGCAAGATACGATAGTGCCGAGAGATATTCCCTCCTTATGTAATTTGAGAAGCCCATAAATTTTTGGTGGGAAAGAATTATTAATTTTTAATTTTGAGGCAGTATCAGGTGAAAGGTAATCTTTTTTATTCCAATGTCAATCATTATTCTTCTTTTGATATTGCTTAGTTGGATTTGCTGATATGTTGTGGTGTCATTTAGTAAATTAGTTATTTTGTTATCGTATTCTTCTACATCCATAATAACAGTCCTATTTGATTTGTCTAGTTTTAAAATAGTTAAATAGGTTGTTTTTTTAAGAAGGTTTTAGTTTTTAAATTTTCTAATATAGTTCTTTATTTTCTAATTTTAGATTATTTTTGTTTTCAAAATTAGTTAAAATATTGCAAGTTTTTGTTCTTAATTCATCTTTTGTTGAGGAATTAAAGTTTCGATATTGCAAATTATATCAGGGATAGGTATATCCTTTGAGCTTTGAATAGAGGCGGCAAAATGTGGGCCTAAACTTAATACTTCATTATCATATTCAGGAATTTTAGTATTTATTAGATTTTCTGCCTATAAACTGTGTGTGTGCGTGGTGTTTTGAAAATATTTCATTTTTACCAAACACATATTTCTTTAAGTAGTTAAATGTATTAGATGGTAGCACTTTCTTAATTGCTGTTTTCATTTGTAATTTTTAATATATATATATATATATATATATATATATATATATATATATATATATATATATATATATATATATATATATATATATATATATATATATATATATATATATATATATATATATATATATATATATATATATATATATATATATATATATATATATATATATATATATATATATATATATATATATAAACATGCGTTGTGATTGGAAGAAATGCTTGCAGATGCTAGCATGTCTCGTACATAGAAGCCTTATGTACGAGATATGCTAGAAGAACCAGAGCTATTGGAAAAACCTAGTTCTATGCTGAAAAGTGATTCAGGCAGTTTGATTGTTATAAAAAATATTAAAAACTTTGTTTTTACATCTAAATACCGATAATATTACATTTTAATAAATTAAATATATATTAAATATTAACTTCACCTGCTCCAGACCGTACTCCTCTGTATATAAATGATTGTGATGAAATAACATAACTAGACGCCAAAACCGCTTAAAAAGGCAAACAATTTATGCAAAGAAATAAAATCAATAAGTTAAATTAACTTTTATTTACCTCAATATTTTTTAAAAAACCAGATGAGGTATACAAATTCGGTGCCAAATCTGTTAATCCATATTTCAAAAAATATATTTAATAACAACAAAAAATATATTTAATAAACAAATTTAATACCCTTTAAATGAATTTTGTAGCGCGGTCAAGAGCATTTTGTTTTCTACTCTATACCCTCTAATAATAAAAAAGCTTAACATGCAGTGCAAAAAATCTTATGCATACCCCATGTCCCAAAATCACATCCTTTTACTAATTTTATTAAAAACGAATGTGAAATCTTTTCTTATTAACTGTTTTTTTTTTGGTATGAAGAAATTTGATGTTTCTTCCTTTTGACATTTGTTGGTTCACTGATGACTTTTTATTTATTTTTTTCTAGCTTTTTCAATGATGGAAATATTTTTTCGATAATAAAGCATGTTTTCAATTTGTTATCATAAAAGTGTTTTTGTAAAGCAATTTAAACCACAAAAACTTTTAAAATAGTGTAAATGTAATATCCTAAAGAGTTTCGAGTTTTGCCACCTTTCATTTTTTGTAAGTACGAAAATAATAAAATAGACGAACATTTTGCGATGTGTTCTCTATTTTAAAACAAAGATTCTACAGAGGGATCCCACTTTTATTATGAACAACTTGTTTTAGATCATTGATTCTTTATTTCCATTTAATAAAGACACTCACATTGCCAACTTTGCAATTGCAATATCTGGATGATGACTACGGTGCCTTTTTCATTCTATCACAGAAACGTTTTTAGCTCAAACAAAAAGATCAGAATAATTTGAAAATATCATATTTATACAAAAAAGTAGAACAATCATAAGAAATCTCTCAACTTAATGAAGAGTTAGTGGATCTACCTGTTTTATTACAATGTAAAACACCAAAATCTAAAAAATATAATTATGTCCACATCATGGATAAAACATTACAAATGTTCCTAGCTGTTTCTTATTGCGACCCAAAATCTATTAATACTTATTAATATAACTTAATTTACATTTTTTTATTATAGATTGTTTCAGCATATTTTATATAAAAGACGGACAATCTATAACGCAATTTTTCTGTAATAAATTTAATAGCACTGAAAAAAAAATGCTTTTCTCTAAATATATTTTAAATTATTTGGATAAGAACTTTTATACCAGAACCTAAACAGTTATTTTTTCTTCTTACCGATTGACCCCTCGGGACAGTCCCTAATTCTTTGCTGAGTGCTCGGTCAATTAAGTCAACTATATAGCTCTTCGATCTGTGCAAATCCAAAGCACAATGGTCATCCATTGGTTTTGAGAGTTTAGTGGATCTCTTTTTTCCTACCGCTCTGAATAAGGAATCGAAGGTTTCTTTTTCCACATTATTAACATCTGAGTTTTTGTCACCGTGTTGTGCAGTAGTTGAATACTTTCGGGTTAGTTCTTCATAGTTAAAGCTTTTTAACTAAAATAAGATTTTACTAAATCAGTTTCAAACTACATTTACCAATAATTGCTGTAACTGTTCGAAACAACGTGCCAAATTTGTATTGAAAAATCGTTTCGATGAAATTTTCTGAATTTTATAGAACATATAGTTTATGATCTCTAGTTTAATTTTCCGAACAAAAAAATGGGGAATTATGGGTTATTTTATATAGTTACGGGAATTCATAGGCGTTTATGTCAAAAATCTAATATTTATATAATCAATTACTAATATTACTTCCTAGAATCCCTATATTATAAATTATAATTCAAATACTTTTTTTATTTGGTATGTGAGGTAGGTCGTGTGGTATTTCTAGTAATATTACATTAGGTGTTTTTTTTTATGTGGCATATATTTTAATTAACGAAATTTAGTTTTTTTAAATATTTATTATTTTTTAATAACTTTTAAGTAAGAAGCAGATAAAAATAAATGTATTTAGTTTTGAGGCGAGAAAACTATAACAAAACATAACATGTTACATTTTATATACAGAGCGTTTAAATCGAACATATCACTTTGCATTCTTAGATTTTTATTTTTGCAGTATAGATTAATATAAAATATTTAAACACATTTATTTTGATGTAACCTAGTTAAAGAACTTCTATATTATACAGGGTAAGTAGTTCGTGCGTTATGATTATTTTTAAACGTAAATTGAAACGTTGATACAACAGTAGCATCAAGCAAAACGTAGAATTCTTTAACTGCAACAAAACAATTGAGATAATATAAAATGCTGTCAAAAGATTTGAGGTTTCCAGTTTTTCTATATCTTTTGTCTTTTCTATTTTATTTGTTTATTTATCGATCTGGTATATTTTAGTCATATTAATTTCAGCGACTAAAAAAAGGGTAAACGCCCTATTAAATGAGCGTTTATTGTTCATAATATAATATATAGAATATGTCAGTGCCGCTGTTACATTAATCTAAAACATACTAGTTGGCATTTGACCTGTCTGTGGAGGAAAATTACCCAATTTCTCCCTCCATTTTCGTAAAAAACCGCCATGGGATAAAAGTTATTTTTTTATTCAACTATGAATGAAACCATCAACTGTCCATTTTTCGTCAAGAATTGAGAAATGTTCGTAATACTGATAGGTGAGAATTTTAAAGCGATGAGAGTTTTACAAAGGAAGAGTTTAAGGTTATGTCAAACAAGCTGCTAATTTAGGTATAGGAACGATATGGCGGCTTCCGTTTCAGCTACCGTCTGCCAAAATGTTGCAGAAGCCCAAAGTGCACACTCCCAAATAAAAATTAATATTATTGCATTTAGATGAATACTTGACATCTTACTTAAAACAATCCCTGCTTTAAAAATGCAGATATATTTAATTACTGGGAATCTAGTTCTTACGTGCGCTTAAAACAGGTTGCGAAAATATTTTTATCAACACCTCCCACTCACATGTAGCTAGTGAACAATTATTTAGTTCAGCTGGCCAACTTTTTGCTGGCAGAAGGGCTATAATCTCGATATAATATAAAACTTTTTAATTATTAGCTACCCATTTTTCTTTTTTTCGATAGTTATTTTATTAATTATACTTATATACGTATAGCTTACGATTTGTTTTTATTGTTTTATGTTCACTAGAAACTAACATGCTATTTGTTTTTACTTTCCTCAAGAAAGTATCTATTGTAATCGTAAAAAAAACATCCTCATATATTTTTTCGGAGCTCCTCGTTTCATAGTCCTAGATGCCAAAAAAAATTTTTTTTCTCTATTTCGTCGGTCTCTCTGTTGACGGCATAGTTAAACTATTTATACACTTGACTTAAAATATTGGTCAATAATTAAGAGTTATAAGGGATGGCAACATTTTGGTAAAAATCGAATATGGTGGAACAAAATATGGCCTAATAAATTGTTAAAAAAATTATTATTACTAAAAAATTGTTAATCCAATTTATCACAAATTTTGCACAAAAATCAAGTGTGATATAGGGCTAAATTGGTAAAATTTTGTTGAGGAGTCATTTTGGGAAAACAAAATGGACGCCTAGTTAAATGTTTAAAATTTTAGTATCAAAATACTACCAGTCAAATTAAGTTGCAATTTTCTGCAAACATCAAGAGTAAAATGGGAATGAACTAGTAAAATTTTGAAAACCCTGTATCAAAACATAATGGACTAAATCTTGAAAAAGGCGGTAAAATTCCATTTTTTAGAATAAAGACCTTTTTTTGAAAGAACATGTAATGATTGATTTTTTACAGATTATGTAAATATATTTACAAAAAATAAAATATATTGAAAATTTTAAAATAAAAATAAATCAACAACAAATAAAAACAAAATTTAGAAAATGGTATACTGGAGTATGGAAGCAATAGTATTGTTTAAGTAGGTATGGTAAGTGAATATATGTTTCAAATTCAAAACATACTTTATTATCATAAATACATAGTATTTGTTGACAAAGCATTACATAATAAAAAAATATCAATATATTAAAAATTAAGACTAAAACATTGTAGGATCACAAAAGAATGTAACGATAAGATTGTCAATTAAAAATGTCATAATAAAATTCTTGTAAATTGTAGTCTTCCTTTTCAGTAAAGTCGATACAGACTTTTTCATCTGTGAACCTACATTTTTTACCTCAGTTGGAAAGTAGTGAAAAATCCTAATGTTTTCATACATTAAAAATATCTTGGTGAGACTAATTTTAGGTCTGGGCAATAGTTGATGATTATCCTATTGCGTGTTATATGTAACTCGCGAGGTAGTAATTTCATCAGGGTTTCCACCCTTGTACTTCTTATAGACAAGGCCTACTGTTTCCAATGTGTTTATGTGAATAAAGGCCTGCGTGATTTTCTCTTACTGTATTGCTGGTTTTTGCAACACCAAGGTGAAAACACAAAAATATTGGCTACTGAAACCCCAAAGTGCTATTACATATCTAAGATGGCTTTTAATTAATGAGAAATACACCGATTGGGGGCCCATTTTGCCCAACTCGCCACAAGCAATCCTAACTGCGGAATATTTCCTGGTCAGCCTTACATTCAAAGTTCTTACATGATCCTCAAATATAAGGTTTAACCCAGAAACTTGTTATGCTGCTTGCTTTGCATATCACAGCCATGCAAAACTTAACAATATCAAAGTTAAACCTAAAGTTAAGCGCATTAGACTTACTGGCAGTATAACATAAACGATTTGAATCACAACATTCGCAGATTTTTTAGCATTCTCGGATACAATGCTGGTTAGTGAATAAATTCGCATTAGTATGTATTTAACTCAAAGCGGTATTATACAGTGTTAGTTATATAACGGAATTGGGAAAAATCGCCACTAATGAAATATCTTTAATTGGGAAGTTAGAGCAAAATATTATTGATGCATTGTTTAGAATTAAAATGTATGCCATAATCTGGAGTTAGACCTTAATTTAAACTATGGTTTAAATATTTACACAGCTTCTGTGAGTATTTTAATGAGTACCGTAACATCTATCGAAGGACAATTAAAGCTGCAAAACAATGCTATTATAGAGGCAGACTACAAAAGTCTAAAAACAAACTGAAGGAATCATGGAAACTAGTAAATGAACTCCGTTAAAAAAATAATTGCCATCATGCTGGTACGAAAGTATCATCAGAGAGCCTTAATGAATTTTATTGTTGTATAGCAGCTAGTTTGGCTAATAAAATAGATAACAAACCTAATCACAGTTTCTATATGAATAAACATACAGTTTTGCATTCATTCTTTTTGGAGCCTACAACTCCAATTGAATTAAAGGAAATATTTACTCAGATAAAAAATAAAATTTCTTCGGGCTGGGACGAAGTGGCGTTGAAAATATTTTTGGAACTTCCATGTAATGTGTTAAATGTTTTATCTGAGGTTATCAATGTGTCTTTTGTGTCGGGTGTGTTCCCCTGTTGCCTAAAAAAGCTAATATTATACCTCTGTTTAAAGGTGGAGATACTACCTTAATATCAAATTACCGACCCATTGCCCTTTTGCCAACATTATCAAAGATTGTCGAGAAACTTGTTAAGAAACGTATGATTACTTTTATGGAAAAGCACAAGATTCTGAGTACAGCGCAATTCGGTTTTTAGCCGAGAAAAAATACAACTGAAGCGATTTTCTCCTTTCTGGAATCTCTTTACTTGTGTCTGAACAATAAGGAATCAGCTGCTGCAGTTTTCTGCGACTTGTCCAAAGCTTTCGACTGCGTCAATCATAACATTCTTTTGGAAAAATTACAAATTTATGGTTTTAGAGGCAATGTGTTTCACATGATGGCTGCACTTCTAGCCAGAAAACAATCACTTGTGGTGTGCCTCAAGGGTCAGTTTTGGGGCCTGTTTTATTTTTATTATATATTAATGATATAGTTAGTTTGGACATAGTAGGTAAGTTCACCTTGTTTGCCAACGATGCCACTGCGTTGTGGCATAATAGTGATCATAATAAACTTAGCGATTTGATTACTTCTGATTTAATAAAGATTAAACAATGGTGCGATGCCAATTACTTGACCCTTAACGTTGACAAAACCTGTGTGATGTCGTTAAAGTGTCATCTAAGTGATGTGATTCTTGAAAGCAAACCCTTAAAAAACTTAAAGGAAAATAAATTCTTGGGTATTTGGCTTGACAATGACCTAAAGTTTGCAGCCCATATAATTGCATTATGTCCTAAGTTAGCATCTGGTTGTTATGCTTTGAGAGTTATTAGCAACCAGCTTGACCCTACAATTGCCAGAAGTGCTTATTTTGCTCTCATAGAATCCCATTTAAGGTATGGTGTTTTTTTTGGGGATCATGCACAGAGCAGCTCTTTAGTAGTGTTTTTGTGTTGCAGAAAAGAGCAATAAGATATTTATGTAAAGCTAATGTCCAGCACTCCATTATTTGTATGTGAAAAAATTTTAACGCTAGCGTGTATTTTTATCCTTGAGACCTCAGTCTTATGCACAAGAAATTTAAAACTGAAATTAATTCCTCTCCAGAAAGAGTTTCTCGTCGTTCCAACAGTATTCCACTGCCTATTCCGCATTCAGCTCAAGCAAAAAAATCTGTAATATATAATAGCAAAGCCATTTTTAATCATTTGCCAGGGAGCATCAGGCAGATACAGAGTGAACGCCTTTTTAAAAACCAACTTAAATCATTTTTAATTGATAAGCCCTTCTATAGTGTGTCAGAGTTTTTCCAAAAACATTTTAATTGATTGTAATATTAAATCTTCAAAAAATGTTTTTATTTTAATTTTGTGATGTATTTTAACATATTTACAATTTTATTTTTTGATAAATTTGTGTTTATTTTTACTTTATTTATTTATTTATTTACGTTTGCATTAGTTCATGTTTACATTTATGTTAATTGACATTTAATTTTTTCATATAATTATAATTATTTATATTGGTCCCCATTATTTGGGTGCTTAATTATTTGAGTGTTTATTTTTTTTTCTTCTCTTTTTGGAAATTTATTATGAACCAACTAAAAGCTTGCTTCTTGTATGTTATTTTGTGTTATTGTATTTTTTTTAGGCAAATAATTTGTTGTTCTTTTAAAATTGTATTTTGTTTCTCAGCTTTGTTAATGAGTTTTACTTCTGACAATAAAGCATGTTTTGAATTTGGTGTTTAAAAAAATTATCCTATAAATAATCTTTTCTGCCTTTATGAAAATACTGGCACTTTGTCACTTTTATTCAAGGAATTTTGACAAAAGAATAACGAATAGCGCAATAAATATTTTTACTAAAGAATAAAAAAAATCAAATTAATGTTTTTATTATTAGGTACTAGGAATCGTAACTATTTATACAGGGGTATATATTAATCAGTGCGACAGAACTCAGAGGGTGATTCTGCATGAAAAAATAATGACAGTTTGCTATATAAACATATGTCCGCAAATGATTCGCTTTCCGAGCTACGGGGTGTTAAAATTTTTATTAAAATCTGACGATTTATTTATCGCTCTAAAACCGGTCGAGATATGCCAATGAAATTTGGTGGGTTTTAAGAGCTAGTTATTGAGCATTTTTTTACATGCAATTAATAATTTTATATTCCTCCTTGGCGAGCACACGGGTAACAATCTCAATTTTTTAAAAGAAAAAAATGATATGCAAGTGAGAAAATTCAAATTAAAAATCATTTTTTAATTCCTCGTTCAATTTGTGACAAAAAAATCTTTTGCCTTTTTTTCGTATGGGTTTTTATGCAAAAAAATAAATAATCTTAACGCGTATTTTTCATTTCTTTAATACATTATCAAGAACTATCTAATACAATAATATTAAACCAGAACAATAACAGAAAATAAATACAACTAAGAAGATTTTAAAACAGGTGTAAAGCTACAACAAATGTTGAAAATGACCTCCCTCAGACGCTACACAAGATTCAACTCTTCGTCTCATTGATTGTCGTATTCGCGCAAATATTCCTTGTGTATTTCTTATTGTCTCACAACCGGCTATAATTCGATTCCTCAGGTCATCAACATTTTCGACGGGAGTGGAACAAACTAATGACGTAAGAAAACTACATATGCAAAATTCTAGAGGATTTAAATCTGGCGATAGAGCAGCCTATTCAACCATTTGGAGATACTGTATCTAAGTGATTACGTACATTAATGCAAAACCAAAAGTTTTGTCTCAACTGTAGAGAAATTTCTTCAAGAAGAATATTTAATTCTTTCTGTAGGAAATAAAGGTAAGATTCGCCTGTTAGTTGTTGTGGGAGGAAATATAGATTGATTAAATGATCATCAATTACCCCAAGCCATACATTAATTGAAAACTGACGCTGAACATGACCTTCAAAGATTCCTTGTGGATTTTCCTCAACTCATAAGTAATTCTTATTGAAATTTCGTATACACTGTCCTCCAAAAGTAGCCTCGTCAGAAAAGAAAACGCCATTTAAAAAATTTGGAATTTGAGGGATTTGATTGGCAAAAAATAGGCGCAGAAAAAAGTTTCTAGGTAGTAGAGCTTGCATACGTTGAATGTGAAACGGATACAATTGCTGTTCTTTAAGAATTTGAAATACAGTGAAGTTGCTTACATTCAAAATGTTAGCAATTTTTCGAGAACTTGTTTCAGGTGACTCCGCAATTAACTTGAGAACTGCCTCTTCTAGTTGCTCAGTTCTAACTTCTCGAGGGCGCCCGCAGTCAGCCGTTTGTTTCTTAAATGTACCATTTTCGCGCAAACATTGGTAAAGACGAGTAAATATTGTGTGATGGGGTTCCCTCCGTCCTGGATACAACTCAGCATACAATCGTTGGGCTTGCCGACCATTTCCATTACTTCGACCATTATGTAACAAATTAGACTATAACAACGGTATAGAGTATATATTTTTATATATTCTAAATGTAATTCAAACAATATTTTACTAAAACTGTTGGTTCTCACGTTAACGCTTAAACAGGCTTGATTATTTCAAAAGAATTATAAGTAGATTTGTCTAATATTAGTTTCGAGAATTTTAAAACAAAATAATAAATATCATATTTCTCAAATGCTATCTTTTAGACTGTATATAGGATTTTTCCCCTACAGGAAAGATTAACTGAAAGGATTTTTCTGTGTTTGTTTTTCGCCATGACTTTTCGGACCCATAATGGGGATAAGTTAGTATAGGCATATATATATTAATAATAACCTTAGGACTAAGAATTGAAGGGAATATTATTTTAATCGATTTATTCACTCTTGTTATCATGGGTGACACCTCATGTCTCTAAGACGAAGTTCCGAACTTAAAGTATAGAGTAGGGACTTAAGCTTCACCATTTACAGCTTTATTCGTTTCGTCCTGACTAATAAAATCAAAGACGGGATTGGTCTAAGGGGTGGATCTAGTAATAGCTGAGCTAAGTTTGTACTTTACGGGAAGACTAAAAGTCAGTCTGTGTCAGAGTTTTGTTTCTTATAGTTGATCTTCAGTTCTTCTTTTGTGGTGGTTTATGGGGCTTTACGTATACAGTGGGATATTAAAGTTGAGGAATTTTCAAAGATATTTTATTTTCATTCTATGATTTATTTGGAGAGTAACTTGTTTTCAATAGTTAAATTTACGGTTTATTTAAAGATTTTTGTTTTCTTTTCTTTTGTACTAAGGTTGGGGATTTTTAGGTAATTCCCTCATTTTCTAGATTTAAATACTTTTTTTTTGTTATTAGGTTCAAGTATTATTTTTGTACAGTATTGCAACCCTTGATCTGGTTTATAACCGTAGGGTGCAAGATTGCTTTTTTTTTTTTAATAATAAAATAAGAAATATATTATTTTATTAATTTACTGAAATAAAAAAAGACTCGCAAAGTTAATTAAAAAAAAAGGCAAAAGTATCAAGAGACAAGCTCGTGGTCAACAGAGCGTGCAATGCCCTAAGCTCGTTTATCCCAGAGAGTGGGTGTGGGAAAAAAATTAAAAGTAAAAAAGGTGAGCGCCACCAATTTATTACGGCCTAAATTGGAAAGCCCCTGGATGTGTTCGGCACTCACTTGTTCCTGATACTTTTATAAAAAAAAATGTAATTTAAAATGAAGAAGTTGTTTTATAAAAAAAACTGAAAAAGAAGAAAAAATGTGAGCCAAATAAAACACATTAAATTCCTAAAAAATAAAATCTATTTAATGAATGGTTTTTATTGGAAACACCTGTACAAAACAAAAGAAAAAAAATACTAGTGTGAAATAAAAAGATTCACCAATTGTCTTAGCGTGATACGTCACTGCAACCGGTGGAAGGTGTACCAATAGAAGTTGTAGGGCGGAACGTTACTCGTTCACGTCAAAGTTAGCCTTAAAGCCCCGTACTAAGACCCTATTCAATAGGGTTTAATTCGCTCCAGACAGGAAGAGTTCTCCACAACGCGGCAGGAAAATGGCGGCTTGGTCCAACTTCAACACCAAAAATCCTCTCTCAGAGAGATTACTTGGAGGTTACAAAATATTATAAAATTGACAAATACAAAATCCCAAGTAAATTATTACGAAGCTGAGGAGAAATCCCACTAATGCACTTCCAAGAAAAACTTGGATTTTATTTTCCCCAGTTCGCGCTGAAGTCCTTTCGATGTTAAAGGAGACCAGAAAAGTCAAGTGAAAAAATAGTTCCTTCCTGGAACCAACTCCCTTGTACCTTCTAGAATTTATTCAACTCGGATGCCGAACTATCATTGGTTAGATTGCCCCAGGTGACATCAGTGTTGTCAAGAGGAACTCGGAATGATTTAAAATAGGGATTGAAGGGCAAAAACGATCACTGATTAGTTTATAATTCAAACGGCAACCACCTGAGAATAAACTTGGTCACAGTTGGGATTTTAGAATGCGCCTACTGAATGAGGGCATATCGGATGCAGCGAGTGACAGCGCATAGGGAGTGACACGTCCCATAACCCTAATTTATACTCTGAACTAGGCAAAACGAATAGTAAACAAACATCTATCTTCCAGCTTCCAAAACTTAGATAATTAGAATAATAGTTGAAAAGGCTATCCCGAGAAATCAACTTGCAATTAAAACAGGGAACAAAGCTATGGGGAAGTGGAAAAACTCTGACAACAAAAAGAAACTAATTTAAATGAAATTTTCCAACAATACAATATAAATAAATTTGTTATTTTACCATTAAAAGAGATTTATTCCTAACGAAATATTTTAGGCAATTCACAGAAGACAAAAAATAGTCGAGTAATAATTCAGGACATAAAAGGGTCTAAATAATCATGCAATCAAGGGGAAATGATTGAAAAAGGAAATATTTAAGGAAGTAATTTGGTTTTCCAAACACTACGCAGAACCGATTTAGTTATACCAATATGCAACTGCTACCTAATCCAAGAAAAAAAAAGTTATGAATATTGATTTTAAATCCAGAAATTATATGTGTTTATAGGCCAAAGTTAAGTAAAAGAATTTGTACTAATATTGCCCTTATACGTTAGATCTCCAGGGCTAAAGGGGAATACAGTTAACATAGGGTAAATTTAAAATAAAATAACAAGCCTGTATTGGCCTAAAAACAATCTTATATATATCTAAAATAGAAATATTTATCAAAGTAACCCTTCTTCATAAACATAAATTTCTACATATGAGTATTAATACAAAATATCGACCTTACATGCAAAAAAAAATTCGGTGCATTAATTGCCCGTATTTTATTATTTACAGCAACAGAAAAGTTATGTTTGGACCCAAAAATAGAGGTTTGAAATCGAAAATTCAGCATCCTGACAAGATTATCGAAAGGCCAAAACCTGCATAAAGGAGGCAAAACAGGTTTTTAAAATTGCTAAAATTAAATTCTTATTTACTCTGTAATATTAAGAAATAAATTTCTTTAGATATTACTTGGGTTTTCGTTTTTTAAATAATTATAAATTTAATTGATGAATGATATTGTATGAATCTAGGCATCGCCATCCAAGTAACAACGTTTGAACTTGCAGTAAAACGTTTCTTTAGAACGGGGTGGTGATCTACTTTAGTTTTTAAGAATATTGATAGTTGTTGATAATAGATGGCGCTATGCATCCCGATTAAACATTAAAATATAATCCGATATAACAAAAGAGATCTTCGCTTGAGATATGGGTAATCTAACTAAGCTATACAACCAATATATAATTTAAATAAAGCACAAATATCAATTCTTAAAAATGAACACTAAAAGAGCACATCATAAATGTTAAACTTAAAGATTAAACTATTTAACAAAATTAGAGTGTTACAGTATTTCACTTCCTTTACTTTTGTTAATAGATTTTTAAGTTGTTTTTAAAAAACCAAATCTTTTATTTAAATAAACCACCTGCCAGTTAAAACAAATATATTCAAGAAGAAGATACCATCATTCTTGCAGTTTGCTGTTGTTTGAGATTAAGTGGTCGGAGAATTGGGAAGATAAGATGTTTAATTCAATTTGTACTAACGTTTATATTTGATAACATTGTAAATTATAATCTATGAGAAGAAGAAAATTTTATAAAAGTTATTTTTTTCTAAAAGTTTCCCACCTATAAGTAAGCAAAACTCAAGTCGATGGGCATCGTCACCTTCCTCCAGCGTATGAGTTATTTTTGTCTTAAAGGCTTTAATTTTTTAGTTTCGAAAACTCTCTCACTATTGGTTTCATGCTGACTTGCTCTAAGAGAATTTCGTGGATTTGCATTAATAGAGTTAAAACTGTTCCGTTTTTGCATCGTTATCATCATAAATCTTTCGTTTTTTAATCAAAGAAACCAAATTTCCAGTTCCTAAAAATGTTCTAATTATGCTTTTCACAGTTATTATCGTCAACAGTTTTTCTGGGTAATTTAAATTGAAAAGATTTATCACATATGGAATTGCATTTTCTCCTAGTCCGTAATGCTGCACGAGATAGATTTTTTCCTGTAGTGGCAAGGCCATTATTAGTTAATGCTTTTGTCGACAAGTTGGGTTTTGAGAACTTTAAAGTAACTTTTTAAAAGGACGTGTCAGGTTATTGAGGTACAGGTATACTTGGTGTTTATTTTAAGGTGTGTTGTGTGCTTTATTGGCAAAAGGTTATAAGATAATTTTTTTAAAAACTGTAGTTTAAATTAACGAGCTATAACTCCAGACTATGATATAAATTTTAATTCTGAACAATGTATCTCAATAACAATTTGCTCTAACTTTCTGACTGACTCTGTATTATACTGATTTGAGTAAAATTTGCTGAACTGTCCTTTCAGACCATGCAGACCATAATCGCAAAATACTATTTTTAAATTCAAAAATTTTTGGTCCATTTGTCCTATTCGGCCACCTATCCTGAGATATGATGTATATGTATGTATGTAAGATCTTGCCAAAAAAGTTGTTAGATATGTAAATAAAACAAATCCTTATTTGCGCATGCGCAATACAACTGTTCAAGAGAACAATGACTTTCGGCTAGACCAACACCATATAAAGATGTACCAAAAACGGTAGAAAATATATACAAAACGAATATGAAGAAAAAATAAATTTAAAAAAATCGGTAAATTGTAAGGTATTCTATCACATACATATCACAATTTATATATACATAAATGTCTTTGGCAAACTTTATGGATATTGTATAAATTGTAATAATACAAGGGTTTTATTACAAGGTAAGCTGTGGGTACTTGGATACAAAAATAGGTAAGACATCTAAAACAGAACTTTCCTCGTAATGACATTTTTCACTTTGTCAAGGAAAGTGATATATTGATATTTATAATGTATTATAATGTATATACAATTATTACCAAATAAGTATATATGTATTATCAACTGTGTGTGGTGAACTGCATTATAAGAAAAGTTTCGGGTAAAAACCAATTTACCGATTTTTTTTCTAATTGTATTGAAGAAAAAGCTATTTTGTTTCACTATGTTAAAATAAATAAAACTACGAGTTCTTATTAGTAAGGTGACAAATCTTTTCATTTGTAGTTCTTTATTTTTATTTGTCAGTTTTCCCAATGTATTAAAAAACGCAACCTGCAATAAATTCTGCTTATAGTATTACAACTTACAACCACAAAAATGTGATGAATTGCTTGTTCAGCTATTAATCTCAAACTAGGGTGGAATTTCCTCAATCAGACTAATATTTACCGGCACTTATCAGCTGCGAATATAAAAATCTAAGCATTCAGACTGATGTGTTCGCTGTAAACACTGTGTAAAAATGTGACATGATATGTCTTGTTATAGAGTTTTCTATTCTGAAATATAAATAAGTCGCCACTTCTCTCCTTTTCACCTGTTTAAAAAGTCAAAATACAGTTAGTTAATATATAAGCCACATTAAAAAGTCACCCTGTGTCATGCTACTAAAAATACCCTATAAATTACCTCACATACCTATCAAAACTAAAAAGAGTGTTGAAATTATAATTTACAAAATAATATAACTAATAGATTACATAATTATTAAATTTTTAACACTTGCGCCTATAAGTCCCAGTCACTCGAAAAATTACTCCCTCATTTTTTTTCGGAAAATCTGACTAGGGATCGAAAGCTATAGTAAAACATATAAAATTCAAAAAGTTTCACTGATACCACTAGCAATACATTTTGTACCTTATCCTTTATAAATTATCTAATATGAGTAAATTATCATCTAATAGAGTTTTTTCATATAGAAAATGTATCTACAGAAAGAAAAGTTTTGAATCAAATTTTTGTAAAATTTTGGATCAATATTTTTAACGATTCGGTTGAAACTTGAAACTCAAAGTACCAATGTTTACCTTATTTGGATTAATTTTCATTTCCTTGGAATCGGTATATTTTTCGTCTTTATTTTCTGAATCAGTTTTAGAGGACCGTTCTGAAAATTGTTCTAGGTTTTCCGTGTTTTCACATTTTTGTAGTCTATTAAGCAATTTATCCAAACTCAACTTGAGTTTTGGTTGCAGAGATCTCGTAGATCTCATTCTAGCTAATTTTTCTTGCTTCACTTTAAGAGACGACGGGACCTAAACAGTAAATAACTTATATATACCTATTTTTTTGTGTTAATATACTGAATAAAATCGAATACAAAGTATGGATATATAGTAATGTTTGAAAATTTAATTTATAATATGGCTTCTTCATTTGGTGTTAAATGTAATAATGAAATATTTGAATACCAATGATAATAATTGGTGTTTATGAGGTCTTAGCGACAAAAATATTGTTCGATACTACTTTTGTCGAGTATTATTTACAAGTTACTTATCAATTTACCAATACCACAGACAATTTCTGATGTACAGCGTTTTATCTTGTCCACATTTTAAATAAGTATAACTATAATTTTTAACTTATCGATAAGATCCAAGAAATGATTTGCACGCAAATTTTTTTCTTTCAAAATAAAGCTACAAAAATACAACGTCTTATTTATTAAAATACACTCACCTAAAAAAATTATTTGGCCAACATACAGCGTTCACTCATACGTTTAAGTAGAACGACTACATTTTTGTCAATTCTCAAACATATGGAAAATATGCATTTTCTAAAGAACTGACTACATAACGGTAGTTTTTCAGCCAGTTCTACAGGGCGTAGCAAAAAGATGTGTAAAATATTTTCACTGATGGCGACTGTGGCATAGAGAACATTTTTATGATTTATGTGGTATTTAATTACTATGTGCCATATTTCTAGAAGTTTTTAAAAATTTAAAGCTATCAATCTGGATTTTCAAAGTTTACTCGATGATAAAATTCGACTTGGGTTCTCTTTTAACTAATCTTTTTTGCTTTTAATTTGTACTTTTAATTAAAAAATAAATGATATTTATGTATTTAATTTACTTCTATAAAACCGCCAGTAGCGTAAATGGCATGCAAACCTATATTCAAATTGTGGGTACTGCGTACAAACCTTTGATTTTTTCTTAATTAGTTGCTGCCTGCTAAAGCATAGAATTATATTTATGTATGAAATATGTACAGTAAATCCCCATAAGAAAATTTAAGGTTTGATTTGCAATTTTGGTGTCATTTTGGGGAGTTGCATTTTCGTGCCCTGGACGTCTCTCAGTAGGAATTTCGAAGTTTTAGTTTTTAGTTTCAATAATCAACATTTATTTAGCTCACATCTGTAATTTTGTAGCGTAAATAAAATGAATCTATCCTAGATATATGTCTGCAGTTGTTAGTTGTTAACTATCAGTAGTGAATTATTTCTACCTAATATTACTTAAATAATAATAATAATAATAATAATAATAATAAGACGTTTATTAATCCAATAACAAGTAATTATACATTGACATTACCAACAGGAATAATTATTTTGGATTAAAAGGCCTTTGAGTCAGCTTCCTGAGACAAATTCAGGTGCTGTTGAGGCCTTGCTCTTAAACATTACTAAATATAACAAAAATATATAAAAGAAAAAATTGAGAGAGAAAAAAAAATATAACCATTTACATAGATAATTATATTATATATTCGGAAAAAGGATAAACACAGACAAGAAGCAAAGTAAAAGTTAAATTAAAAAAGAAGAAGGAAGAGAAAGTGACAGCTACAAATAGTGGGAGAAGGAAGTAAGACCTAAAAACTAACAAAAGTAGACACCAAGGTGCTGGGTTATCTGTATTACATTTTATGAATTATTAAAATCATAAAAGTGATAAATAAATCTTATACAGAGCAAACAGAGATTATGCAAGCAAAGTTTTCTTTATTTTCCGTTTAAATACAGAAATACTTTGTAATGAGGAGCAGTTGATGTTATATTTATTGGAAACTGCGGCAGACCAATATGAAAATGACCTTTTGAAAATTTCTTTTCTGTAAGCTGGAATTGTAATCAAGGTTTTGCGTCGTAAATTTAAATTATGAACATCAGTCCTAAATGATAATTTGTCAAATAAGTATTCTGGTGATTTATGTTTAATTATTTTGAAAATAAAACATGTAGAGTGAAGTAATCGACGATCATGCATATTCAGCCAACCAAGTTCTTTAAGTTTATGTGAAACACCTCGCCCACGCCTAATCCCAAAAATTATGTTATTAAGATAGGTTTACAAAGAAATAAATAACACCTAAGAGTTTAATTATTTTTATTTTATAATTTATACATATCACATTTGTATTTTAAAATTTCACATCTATGTACATACGTCAATCAATAGTTCTCTTCTACATAATATGTATCTGAACGTAACTGCTCAGCATCGTTGTTTAAATAATCAACAAGTTATAGATACTCCGATGAGAAGCCCACCAGAACAAACCTGCATAAAAACAGTCAACTATCTTTTAACTTATAATTAGAAATATATTAATCTATTTGCTACTTATATATACCTATATTTTTTGTTTGGTATTACTTATAGGTAATATTAAAATTTACTTCCCTTGTAAGAGGAATGTATTGTAATCGTGCCAAAATCAACCTCTGTGAGGTTTTTGCAAATCTTTGCACTTTCGTATCCTTGGTCCCCGAAAAACATTTTCTCCCGTTTCTGTAATTCTGGCTTTACGCGGCATAGCTCAAAAAATGGCGGGGAAGTATTTGTACAAGTTAGTATATTTATTTACGCAGCGTCACAGCGACTATCGGGACAAATCTCTTATTTAGATATATTAAACATTCTCGTATTTTGAAGAAAAATATTTCTATACAGAAAATCATCAAAAATAAAATGTGTGTCTTTATATTTCAGGTATTTGAAATAAATAGTTTAGTGTACAACTGTAGTAAAATTATCGACAAAGCTGAGTTTTTATGTAATGGGTATACATTTTTAGCACTGCGTTGACCTTTTTCTTTGTGAAATTATTTTGAGTATCTACCAAATACGACTGAAAATTTACCAAACTTCTATAAGTATCACGTATGTATTAATTTTTGCTTAGTTGAGTTGCAGTTGCAAAAATCGATTTTTTTGACAAAAGAGTTTCCTTTCTGTAAATTAATTTACATAACTTTCAAAATATAGTGCAAATAAAAATGTTGCACTCATAAGATTGTAGAGCAGTTTAAACGATAGACATAAATATATAAAAATAAATATTTTGTAATATTTGTTTTTATTTATATGTCGTAGTCTTGTAGTGAAATCCCCCTTTTTTCGGCGAAGATCCTAGTCGGTTCATGATGCGTAGGCATATTGAGTAAAAACATGAAGTTGCACAGTCTGCCTGGGCTTTTCATGAAAAAACCCAAATCATTTCAACGTATTATATATAATACAATCTGCCTAAATTCAAATGTTACAGGTTTCCAAGAAAAAAGACATTTTGGGTTTAAATGATATGTGAGTCGCATTATTATACAGATTGATCCATTCCCAACATAGGTTTTTTAGTATCTGTATGACAACAAAAAAAACTACAGACCACAAAACAAACATTATAAAAATATATTATATGAAATCTCTAATAATAACAGTAATATTGTCAGGCAACAAAGATAAATATTATAGAATATGAACAATTCAATTCTAAAAGTATTGTCAAATCCTTTCTATTTACTTACTATCTATGTTACCACGTCTTCGTACGCGTATAAATATGGTGTCTTAAAAAATAGGATTGCGTTTTGGTTAAACCTGGTAGGTCTTTATTTTTAAAGTGATGTATATCTGTATATGTCTGTTTTTGCAAGCTAGAACCAAATCCAACAAATCCCCATAATTAAAAACTACAAATCAGTTGAATAGTATCAAATTATTATATTGTCATCCGAATTACATATGTTTGCAAAGTTTCAAATTGATACGACAAATTTAATATTTCTCTAAACAAATTTTGCCACCCCCGTTAGCCCTTAGAAGACGTATTTTTAAAAATAATGAAATACGTGTTATTTTATTTATTTTAAAGACTATATTTACAAAGTGTCGTCATCGTAACTTAATTTTTTTTTATACAAACTTTACCTCCCCTTACTGAAGGAATTTTGTAACATCCCTCCTTAGTGCGCCCCTAGGGTACTCAAGGAATATGTCCTCGAAATTTCAAATTTCTAGGTCGGACCGGTTTAGGCTGTGCGTTGTCTATCAGTGAGTCAGTCAGTCACAGTACTATTTTATAGGTAGATATATATAATGGACCACTTTTGTGACATCGATAATACACTGCGGGTTTGCTATAAAGAACTGGCATAATGGTTCTAAGAAAACCGCTTCCTTTACTGACAAAACTGTTTAGTATTTACTTGCATATCTAATTTATTTGTTGTATATTATATGACTTATAATAATTAATTACTCTAATATACGTTAAACAAACTTCTCTTTATTGTAACATAGATCGGAAGCTTTCACGGCTTTGGTCAATTAAGAAATCATGGTTCTTGGGTTTAGGTTAGGTCTGAACACTGAATCAGTTCAGTGTTCAGATCTCGTGGAGTAAAGATCCCTGAAGATGCCTCGTGCAATCGAAGGCGAAACGTCGGATAGTAATTCCAATTTGACATGGTTTAATCCCAAGAACCATGATTTCTTTTCTCTTTATTGTTTTGACAGAAAATTACAGATTTCAATGAAATCAAACAAACACAATTCGAAGACTGGAATACCTTAATTCATGAAATGCAGATTTTTAATGTTAGTCAGATGTTTTACACGCAATGCGCCGAAAAATTATGGGCTGCTCATGAATTGAGTAGGATCATCGCGAAAAGATGGATTTTACTATAAGACTACGATATACGCCGGGTATAATCGGCATTACTTTCCGGCTGCCATTTTGTTATTTTTTTAGCCGATGTGTTGGGCTATTAGAATAACAATTTTTGATGTGCTTGACAGATTTGTACGACTTTCGGTTTGACCGGAAATTTCCTCTTTTTAAATGGAACACCATATATATTTTTACATTTTCGGATTCTACGTTTTTCTACATAACTTGGTATTAAATACTCAACACAATCAGCCATTTTCAAATTTTGATACCTTTTTTACTTTTCAATCTAGTGTACCGTGAAATGCCTTAATTGCCATAGAAGTCTAGATTATTAAATCATGAATGAATAACAGTCAGCCAGTAAAGTTTGGTTACGATATCATTTTCAAGATATCAAGTTTTCCATGAAAGTTTAAGTTAAAAGTAAAGTTTGGTTATTTGTTGATTCTTATAATTTCATTTTTAAATCTTAAGCAAAAACATGTTATGTTGCCAAGAAGTGAGCAAGTAGATGTTGGTAATTTACGGGCAATGTGGTAAAAATGCTGCCGAAGCCGCGTATATTGTGAAGAATATCCTTAATCGGCGTATACATCCTTTGCGCCAATATATTGTTTATTTAATAAAAAAATGCGCGAAGATCCTGTCATCCAACAAGACAATGACTTTTTCATCAGCGAAGAAATCGAAACTAATGTTTTGGCATTTGTAAACCTGGATCCCACGGCATCTACTAGACAAATCGGTCATAACCTTGGTATCACCCACTTCAGCTTACGGCATTTTGAACAAACACGGTTACCGCTCATTCAAATATCAATTATATGAACACCTTTATGTCGGCGACTTTCAAAAGAAGATTGGTCTGCTGTAGCTGGTTCTTACAGAATAATAATTCGGCACTTTAAGTATTGTATTCAGATGAGTCCCCCTTTAACAACAATGGCATATTCAATAGGCAAGACACCAGATATTGGTTAACAGAAAATCGACACCATATGAAAGCAGGGAAATTTCCAGAGGAGGTTTGATGTGAATGTT